>NW_022258692.1:8381-22033 GCF_009602425.1 Actinia tenebrosa | reverse complement strand
AAATCATTTTGATGAATTTCGAGAAAATAAAGTCATTTTCATTACTTACTTGTAATTACCTTTCTATGGTAAAAGTTTGAGGGAAAGCTATTTTCTGACCCGAAAAGCAGTGGGCCGCTTTTACAGAGACTGCCTCTCAAGTTGTGCCTGTGGTCACGCGCTTTGCAAAGAGTGTCTCACACGGGAATTTTCTAACTCGTTATTTGTGAATCGAAATTCTTTACTTAAGACGGTAAAAATCAATTATTTTCCTCACAGTTGCTTTAATTTTAAAGTTTTTTATGTTCACAGATATTTCTAGATCCGAATGGACATATTCTTAAAGTTTAACGAGCTAGAAGTTGAATGACTTAAGGTCAAGAAGATAGGCGAAATATATTCGTTTGTTTAAATCATTCTTATTACTTCATATTAAACAAAATATTAAAAGGCCGAATAAACTTCTCTGTACTTTAAGTTTATTCATAGTAGCCTTTGGAGCCAAAACATTTCATATAACTTGAAAATCAGCTTGAGGAATCTGCAAAAATAGTAMGAAGTAGAATGAAATACGCTCGGTTTGTTTAGATCAAGAAGGCATAATTCTTTATCCTTGGCTTGTTTTTGAAGCGCTGTTTTCCTTCCTTAGCACTGATCTTCGGTTACAGAGAATACTGCTTTCAGTAGTTGAACCAAAGAATGTGTAGTTCGTAAAAATAAGCTACGGGCCATTATATTAATATTTCTTGGAAATCCTTGTACCTTTTCTATTTTACAAAGACATTAGAATTTCTAATCCACCTCAGTCTTAAATAACAGCAGTCAGCAAAATAGAGCATGCGTAGACTTTAATTGTGTCACGTGATAATCTAGCTCCGCCCCCTCCTAATCACTTCGCAATATTGACATTGATTAACAGCAAGGCAGATGCTATTTAGTCAGCACATAGACGGTAAACCCATAGCAGAAACCCGCAAAGTTCTTTTGGGTAATATTGTACGTCATTTAAATCCAAGTATGGGTACTATTGCGCAACTTTGCCATTTTGTCGCGGAGAAAAAAAAAAATACAAAAAAAATACGAAAAACAAAGGCATTTTATAGCTGGTATACCACAGGTATCCCAGCAAAAACTGTTGGTAAATCGTCTAACTGAAATCGCTTAAAGCAGCGTTTACACTGGCGATTTTTGCGGCAATTTTCGGAAATGTGAAATCTTTTGTCTCATCCCTCAAAAGAGACATTCGTCTAGGAAAATCTTGGTATCCTGAAAAAAACTTTACAAGTAAATTCTTTACCATTATTTATTATGGASAAAATCGCAAAAAAATCGCAGCAAAAATCGCCACAAAATTCTTACAGAATTCTAGTTAATCTCTTTACATTGGATAACGTATAGAATTAAGAATTCAAGTTTATAATTTGAAATCTGGTTAAGAAATAATACATTGAAGAAAGCTTATTTAAAAAACTGAAACAGAAAGACCAGCAAAGCACAGCCTAAGACGTTTGGGACTTTGTCTTTGTCAACCAAAAAAAAAAAAAAAAAAAGCAAATATACCTTTTTACAATTCCCTGCGCCATCTTGAAAAGTATCCGTGCCTTTGCATCGAAGCGAGACGAACGGTGAGCTTGCAATGATAGAGACTTTTTTTAACACCTTGGACAATTATTCACGTTTCTATCATTGCAAGCTCACCGTTCGTCTTGCTTCGATGCAAAGACACGGCTACCTTTCAAGATGGCGCTGGGAATAGTCCCTTTGCAGCTAAACGGTCAAGTGTATGTACCGGAGGGCAAAATTCATGTTTTCATATTAAATTGGTGATTCTTTTTAGCTACTTTCAAAGAAATGAATGAAACGATGTGTAACCAGTGTGTTACGAAATGCAGTTTTATTACGATCTCTCGAAACAGGTTGTAGAAAGTTTGTTTGCTCACCAGTATATTTCACCCATGGGAATCAAGATGTTCATTCATTTGCTCTCAGTGAATGTAAAAGCACGTGATTACTGAGCTGCAAAGGGCCTATTGTGAAGGGGACTATTTGGTTAACAGAATGTACCTTATCCACCTTATCAACATTATCTCGGATTCGAGGTTGACATGAAAACACAAAAGAAATGCTACAGTTTTTAGCGAGAAAAAGTGTGATTTCTTTTGTATTTTCCTGTTAGCATCGCCATCCAAGGTTCATACTGAGGAGGGGTGGATGCATGAGGAATTTGTTAGGGGAGGGGTGGTGTGGGGTGTCCCAAATGAAGAAATGTATATAGAGGATATTATATACACGGTGGCGCGAAGATATGAAGTTTATCTTCGAAATATTTTTCAACACGAGAAGACAAACTTCATATCTTCAAGCCAGCGTGTAATGTCCTTTTTATCATATAGACAAATCCACAAAGCAAAACTAAGCAAGTTAATCAAACAGGTCCCGGAGAACATCGCAAGTGACGTCATCGATATCCTCACTAGTGAAGGTATGGAAAATATGTTATTCAGGTCCTGGATGTAGTTTGTACAAAAAATACGAGTGGCGTATTTCCCAGTAAAACACTCATGTCTATATAATAAATAGAGATGTCATGCATCGTGAATGTTTCTTTTGCTTCAAAAAAGCTAAGAGTAATCACATTAGAGGGGGTGCCCGGTACACCACAGGACAGCCCCTGCATTTGCTCCCGTTAAGGGAGTTCCGTAGTTGGAATTATTAGGTATTATTCAAAAAGTAAATGTATTGAAATGATAAAAGAATCAATTTAAAATTAGAGTTGTGCGATCAGTTGCGATTCCACTCGGTTATCCAACATGGCTGCTTCTGTTAGTACGTGGTAACATTCCATTTGTTAAGAACGCGAGCTTTTCTAATAGTTCCTTTAAAACATCGTTCATCTTCTTGGCCATTGTTGCTTCTTTTGTATTTCCCTGAAAAAGCAAAACAAAAATTGTCCGTTTACAGTCAACTCTCGCCTTGTGGACACGCCGATATTACGCACACCTTGTTATTGCGGACAGGAGAAAAATCCCCGACAAAAATACTGACAAAGAAATGACCGCAATTAATTCCCGCTATCGCGGATGCTCACTATTACGGACACGAAGTGACGGTCCCGAGGGTGTCCGCTGTAGCGAGAATTGACTGTATTTCGAAATTTCGAAGCTCGACTTACAGTTATTTCAAAAAAGGTTTTGTTGAATGCTGCATGTGGCATGCTGGATGTTGCATGTTGCATGCTGGATGTTGCATGTTGCATGTTGCATGTGGCATGCTGGATGTTGCATGTTGCATGTGGCATGCTGGATGTTGCATGTGGCATGCTGTATGTTGCATGTTGTTCATCAAAAGCAATAAATACACTGCAGAGAAGCATACAGTATCACCTGTTTTTAGAATACGTCATGCTTCGTTGTCCTGCTTTCATGTGGACTTTAGACCGAGGGCCATTCACCTTCTGGGTAAAAAATAAATAAAAACGCGGTCGTCAACACGGTCATAGTTGCTTTCCAAGGTCCACATTAAACGACCCAATATTCAGCCAACATTTGCTGGGCCATGTGTAAGGACCGTTTGCCATGGTCTGTCAACAATGTTGGGATGTGATTTTTAATGTTTTTTCACGACAGAACGTGTCAGTATCCTGTCAATCAATGTTGAAAAAATGTTGAGTCACATGTTGGGCCATTTGTCAGGGCCCTAACTGAGCCTTAATACGGGCGACCAACATGGTGGCCATGTCGTTTGTCCTTTTGTGACGTCATAGCCGCCATGTCGGACGACTTGAACAAAAGATTTGGTCTTAGTTTCTTTTATGTCAACCAACATGGTGGCCATGTCTTTTGTCCTTGTGCATGTGACGTCATAGCAGCCATGTTGGATGACTTGAACAAAAGATTTGGTCTTGGTATCTTTTTCGTTCCAGTTTGATCATTTTAGTCGTAAAATAAGGAATACCTTCTGTCTCTTTGACTGGTCGTAAGGGTTGAAGACGTCTTCCTTCGATTGCTCTTGGTTACCTGCAAAGATTATATAAAATGTTTTAACTTATCATCCAGCGTAACCTCCTCCGCAGGAATTTCTTAACTCCGTTCCTAGCGCGCATACTCTCTAGATATATAGATAGATTGACACCTTTATTTCAACTTAAATAAAATAACAACAGGGTAGTCCAGTCAGTGGCAAAATGCCTCTGCTATCTGCTACTCCGCTCCTATGGAACCCTCTACCTTCTTCAATTAGAGATATTTCCAGTTTATCTTTATTTAAATCTAAACTCAAGACTCATTTATTTAAGTTAGCTTTTTCTTTATRATCATATTATYKATCTTATTTATTTATTCCTTTAACGTTATGTTACTAAGCGCTTAGAACAGACTTGTGTAAGCGCTATATAAGCCATATATTATTATTATTATTATGATTAAAGGAGCCCTGTTAAACATATACACAATACACAATAGAAAATAGAAACTAAAAAGAGCTAGATATAATGCTATTAATCTATTAATCTCAGATCTCTATCCGACGTTTTTTGAAATGGCTAGGAGTATATAGACACTTCCATCGATAATTGCTTACTATCGATCATGTGACTTTTTGGAGTTGACTGGGGGGGGGGGGGGGGGTAAAACAAGCGATTGACTGAGAGGCAACTCGCGATTGTTAAGTCAAATCATTTCAAAATAAGTCATCAAAGTATTCTATCTGACTTTCTTTCGAGATGAAACCAGAAAACATGATAAGATCCTACAAGCCATTAAAACGGAGATGTTACCGGATGTGCCGTCTATTAATAGTAGCCTTTGTCAACAAGCCCTAAGGCTACCTCGTTTGTATTTACTACTTCCTGCTTGCTGTTAAAAAACCTACTTTATTTTTAACTGTTTTATTAGATTGCTTTCTTTACAACTGGAAAAACGGAAAAATTAAACTAGGAATGATTTAAGATAAAAATATTATGAAATGAAATAAAATAAAATTAAAATATACAATATAATAAATAAAATATAATAAAAATATAATAAAATAAACAAATAAAATAAGATTGAAAATATAATATAATATCTTTAAAACACTCATTAATAATTCATAAGTTTATGGTTCAATTGGAGCCACCATATACGTCACGTGCATGAACCTTTATACCCGATAAAGTCCTCTTCGTTAGTATTCAAGTGATTTTATATAAAGGCACATGTGTCTTTATATAAAGACACGTGATCTTTATATAAAGACCACTCGAATACTATGAGGATGACTTCATCAGGGATGAAGTATGCATCCAAGTTTAGATGAAGACTTAGAGCCTCATCAAGGCCATAGCCAACCCCAAAAAATCTTTGACTAACGTGCCTGTCTTTGCCTTGGCACGCAATATCCAACGTGTGGGAGCTTCTATTGAATCTGGTTGCGCATGCCCGTGACGTCAAATCTCTATCGAAGWATAAAAATCCATGTTCGTGACGTGTATGGTGGCTCCAGTTCAACCAAAATCTTATAAATTGTTCATGAGTGTTTTAAGCAGTTCAAAAAACTCGTAGGTCGTGTTTTATACCTGATAAAACACTCCTACTCGTTTTTTAAACACTACTTATAAATTATAATAAAATAAATGAAACAAAATATTAAATGAAATGAAAAAAAAAAAAAGAGCAAGGTAAACAGAAAAACCAACTAAGAAAGATTTGAAATAAAATTATTATGAAACGAAACAAAAAAATCCAAAACGAAATAAAATAATAAAATAAGATTTTAAAAACGAAAAAAAGCCGAATTAATCGAGCTGAACTGTGTTAACTTTAGATTGTTTTCTTCTTATTTTAAAAGCTGCTTTCTAATAGCGCAGCGCAACCGTGATGTCATAAAAACGAAGACAAAGGCGAAATTCGGACAAACAAACTTACAAGTTTACTTTCAGCATATAATTTTCACAGCCGATCGCAGTTGATCTTAGTTTACATGGGTTATTATTGTAACTTTAAGTAAAAATAATAAAATCGGTTCGTATGATCCTCGTAGCGGTTAAACAGAATGCAATGTTTGTCCGAATCTTTAAGCTATTTTTAGGATCAGTGCGCTGCGCTATTAATTTTCCTAAAGAGAAAATGTTTTGAATGATTTATTTTTGAAAATCAATCACTCCAAATCGTAATTAATTCCTAAAGAAAGCATACTCTTAGAATCTCACTATGATGTCTAGAATAATAATCATCCTTCCACGCATACCAAATAATGATAATTCATTAAACTCTCATTAAGCTCTTTCCGAGGGCTTTTTGAGGGCTGCTTGAGGTGGGATATCTTGAAGAAAAACATGGTAAGCACCACTTAAGAAGAAAAGGATTGATTGCTATGATCATTCGCCTTCGTTGAATACACCTCATTAGACGAATGTTGTCATATAGAAATAACAAATACGAATAAATTAGAGGGAAAAAAAAAAAAAGAAAGAAAAAAGGAATAAATCAGAAATAATTTTTTACGAGGCCACGCAAACAAATGTTAAACCAAATCCACAAATTAAATGTTTGACGCTAAATATAACAGGATGGTGACGAATTCTGGAGTTTAAACTGTTTCTTGTTCATTCTTGATCATAAACACACACGTGTAATCTAGAATATATGCTTTAAAAACATGAATATATGAAAATTTGTACAGATTCTATCGTGACCGTGGTGACCTTGGTTTGTTAGTCGCACAGTAAAGTCCAATACATTGATCAAAATAACTGTTTAGCCCCGTTTACACTGGCGATTTTTGAGGCGAATTTTGCTGCTATTTTTTTTGGCGATTCTGTCCATAATAAATAATGGTAAAGAATTTACTTGTAAACCAAGATTTTCGTACACGAATGTCTCTTTTGGAGGATGAGACAAAAGATTTTATATTTCCGAAAATTGCCACAAAAATCGCAGCAAAAATCGCCGAAAAAATCGCCAATTTAAACGGGGCGTTTTAGTATACAGCTATTTCAAAAAAGGTTGAGTACTGAATACTGCATACTGAATAGCGCATTCCAAGACCAAAAGGCATTGTGGGTCATAGTGACAATTATTTATGATATCCACTTTCATTGATAGTCGCCTAAAGGCTCGTCCAATTTGGAAAACTTTCAAAACATCACTCGAAACTATAAATTCAGAGTTGTCGGTACTCGAGATCGTGCGATTTCCAATGCATATTAACATATTATGGTAAATAATTGAACTTACTTGTGTCAAACTTCACAGGTTTACCAATTTTAATGGAAGTGATTTTTTGTTTTTAGAACTTTCAATTTACATATTTARGATGMTYTATTTTTTGCTTATTATATAGTCTCATATACACCCGGTTGCGGGAGGGTCGTCGCGTGGGGGAGGGTAGGGGGTGGATGGGGGGTTGGAGGGGGCATTGATGGTTTGGCGGGGAGGGGATTTGATATGTATATATATTTTACTATTGTTTATTATTATTATTCTATTTTGTATATATTTTATCGAGGGCCACCTTAAAATTATCATTTATGGTAACGGTGTTACCCTGTCTAATAAAGTTGTTATTATTATTATTATTATTTCGCAAACACATGAATTTTTAAAAATAGAAATTTGTATAGGGCACTAACAAGGGAAATTTCAAAATTTGAAAACAAACTGAGTGAAATTACAAACGAAAATGAAGTTCGGAAGTTGTTCTAAATGCAAGCAAAATATTATTTTTCGAACTTGATGGGAGCTTTTTTATTGCTGTTTATTTTGTATATAATAAGAAAAAATGTTTTCGCATCTGGCAATCTTAATCACAAAGTTGTTTACACAAGAGAGGTAAAATACCCTGAAAACTTGCAAAAATAGAAATATATTTCCGTAAATTACCGTGTAGTGAAGTATTTGAACCCCAAAATATTTATCATCTTTGTAGATGGATATAATATTTAACCAGGGGCTTATCTATACGTTCACTTTATTATTTATTAACGCCAGGTTTTAAATTGTTAATCGTTTCCAGAGCACATAAATACTGATTCGCGGCTTCAGAGCCTTGTCATTTTGCTGTCATCTTTTCGAAAGGTGGTAGTATGACAGCAGGTTCTGCAGGATTTTAAAACAAGGAAATATACGGGTAAATCCTAATTCGTTTGGCTGGGCTATCAAAGTTAAAGTTGTGAATTCTGCTTTTTTTGCACTCCAACACTACACAAGTCTTGATCTTATTGAAGGAAACTTGAAAGAATTGAACATTTGATGGCGAATTTCACAGCTTTAGGACAACAGGTATTCTTTCTTTGCCTTAATTCAACTCCAACTTGTAGAGGACGAGAGCTACACTTGTCGTTTCTTGGTTTAACGTGTATTGTTGGCATAATTGCCAACAGTTTCCTAGCGGTAGCGATTATTCAGCAACAACAAAATCGAAAAACGAGGGACGGCGTCTTGATATTGAATCTTGTGGCTTCGAACTTTTTCTCTTTGTTAATCAACCTTCCTCTGGAGTCTGTCCTCATTTCAAAAATTGACCGCTTATTCAAATGTGAATCTTCCATCGAAAGCTTCCAAGAGCTGCATTTCGTATTTCATTTTACAAGTAATTTTTCCACGCTGTTTACTTTGGCTGTGATAGCAATAGAAAGATTCGACGCGATTACAAAACTTCCAGGTCAAACTCAAATCACGAGGCAATTGTGCATAGTACTTACCGTTTGTGGATGGATCGCTTCGCTATCCCTATCAGCGTTTMTTAAATTTGGACCCTTTGGGAAGTATTGCGAGCCATTTTGTGAAACGTTGTTGAACAATCCAAGCGAAAAAACTCGAACGATCAATGATTCGATTACAGTGACTTTGGCAACAATTTGGATCACTACGTGCTGTACGATAGTCTGTACTAAACTTATTTTCGCTAGTAGAATGATAAGACAGCACGAACAGAAGATTAAAGACATGTTTGGGCTAAGAAAAGCTAGAATTGAAATTCGGTTCACAAAAACTTGTTTTGCGATTTCGTTGACATTTATTATGTTGTGGGCTCCCTATGGGCTGGCCGTTATTGCTGAATCAGTTCATACGAATATTGCTAGTACTTGTGCTAGATACTGGACACAGTCCATATCGCATACAAGTTCAACATTTCTTCCTATCGTTTATATTGCATTCGACAAGAGAGTACAGATATGGTTTAACACTTTTTCCTGTCGTCGTGAGGTTCGTCCGATGGAGTCGCAAAGAACATAGTACACTACTAAAACTACGATTGCAGGTCCAATTCTTGAAGGATAAACTCAATGTGGGAATTATTATGGAAATCAAGGATGATGAGTGGTAGGATTGATTGATCATCACATGTTAATTTAAATTTTAGGCCTTTCCCTTGATTCGAGGAATTTTCTCAGGGTTCTCTGGTTTTTCTTCGTCCGCATGCTATGAATTCCGTCTGTGAGTTAGCCATGCCCTGACTTAGATCAGCCCAGAGGTTGTTTCAGGGTTCGATCTGTGAATTAGCCGTGCCCTGACTTAGATCAGCCCAGAGGTTGTTTCAAGATTTGATCTGTGAGTTAATCATGACTTTTATTAGATCAGCCAAGAGGTTGTTTCAGGGTTCGATCTGTGAGTTAGACATGCCTTGACTTTGATCAGCCCAGAGGTTGTTTCAGGGTTCGATCTGTGAGTTAGCCGTGCCCTGACTTAGATCAGCCCAGAGGTTGTTTCAGGGTTCAATCTGTGAGTTAGTCATGCCYTGACTTAGATTAGCCCAGATTTCTGTGCGCCACAAAGGAACTAAGCTTGACGTTTGTAAAGCAATACACAATATTTGTGCTGTATACGATATAAAAACTAATGGCTACACCTCGAGTCTATATATCGTACACAACACGGCCACTCATATTGTATATATTACATTAAAAAAACGAAATCCAGGATTTAAAAAAAAACCTCTTAGTATTAGTTCCGATGTGGTAAACTTTGGGAAGCCTTATAATCACCGCTCGAGCAGTGATTATCGTCTCATAATCACTGGTCGCTCGACCAATCACAGCGCACAAAACTCTATATTCAAGTCTAAAATTATGTATATACTAATGATTTTTCTCCAGGTGGTTCAATGACGTTGATATTCGCTTATTGAATAAAATGGCTACATAAAATACTGGCACAATATCAAGAGCTTGTCGATGCTGTTTTCATTATTGATTTTTCTTTCTTTTGTCCTGCTGTCTTTTACTTTGTTCGCTCGTGTTTTTTCCCTTTCCTTACCTCCTTCCTTTGTTTCTGTCCTTCTTTCTTTCCCGTTTTGTTTGTTTGTCTGTTTGTTTGTTTGTTTGTTCGTTCGTTCGTTCGTTCGTTNGTTCGTTCGTTCGTTCGTTCGTTCGTTCTCTTCTATTCTAAGAAATAATACGTGGGGCACAGTAATACGTACACCAAGGGCAAAAAAAAAGTGATCCGTACCTTCTAGTTTACTGTATTCTGTAGGGTTGTAATCAAATGGAACGAACTCTTTGCCAACTTTAGTGATTGCTTCATACGAAGGATTACGATCGTCATCATCTTCTTCATCAACGTCTTCAGATTTAATCTTTTTTTCTATCGGAGTTGATGGGATGTCCCCTTCTTGCGTTTCATTTTTCTTCTTTCTTTTTCTCTTCTTTTTTCCCTCAATCTAGGATATGGGACAAAAAAGTGATATCAACTGATAAATCACGTGATCATCGTCGGCCATATTGGATGTCAGATTCTTCGTTTCCACGTGATATCAAACACCAAGAAAATAACAACTTAAAGTTAATAATGAATTTTATACGACAAAATATAGCGGCCAATTAGAATAACTATTGTTCTGCACTCACTAGCGACTGACTAGCCTCATGCTCACATGAAAACACATGAGCATTTTCACATGTATGAGAGGCTAGTCAGCCCGGCGCCAGTCAGTCCATAAAGCTATTCAAGCTATTCAAATTGGTTGTATAAACGTGATTGTTTGATGTTTTATGGAACTATGATGCAACATATTGTAGGAAATTTTAGATCGTTTCTACGAGTTGTACAAATTTTACTTGATTTTATCTTATTGATTTTTTTTTTTTTTTTTTGCAAAAACAAAACCTTTTGTTGTTTGACATGTTTTTAAACTCGATTTATACATGTCTAAAGTGGGTTAGATAAATTATTTTTTCCTGAAATAATTTTTTGAAATTTTGGCTGCCATCAAACTCTTCTAAATTCTTAGAAAACGTGATGGAATGCACGCATGAGCAAACGTTTCTCTCTAGTGTCGTTACAATCGAAAGGGTTTCGTAAACGCTGACATCTGTTGTGCACATGCGCGGATGATGATACTCTATCATTTCCGATTGGTCGAAAAACGCGAAGCTACTGATTCGTTTTCGGTGAGACGAAAAAGGAACGTTTCAAAAACGATTTAGTGTTGACATGGCCTAAGGAATCCCTTTTCTAAATGGATTTATTTGTTCAAATTTATCTACAAGGAAGATCGTTTTGGTGATTTTTTCCCTTTAGTTTATATTGTTGATTTACGGTGGCCCACAAGTCTCACGGCAAAACAAACTAAACTCACGGCAAAAGGCAATAAATTCACGGCAAAATAAACTAAACTCACGGCAGAATAAAGAAAGCCACGGCAAAATAAACTAAACTCACGGCAGAATAAAGAAAGCCACGGCAAAATATACTAAACTTACGGCAGAATAAAGAAAGGGACGGCAGAACAAAGAAAGCCACGGCAGAATACAATGAAGGGCAACGACGTATTGGGTTCCCTGTTGATTTTTTTTACCGCGAGCAATTTGTCAGCGGTTTTGATGTTGTAAATACGAATGGCGTCTGGTTAAATACAATTAAATTTACAATGCAAAGTTTATCAATTTATCATAACCTTTAAAAGACTTTAGACTTCAATATTGACCCTGAAACAATAAGAACGCTTTATAATTATTCCAAAACAAAAAGTTTCAATGATAAGAACCTAAGCTTGACAAGAAATAATTTTAATAATTTTATTTAAAAAAATGAATGGTTTTAGGAGATATTTTTGAAGAGAAAAATCGGTTCAAGGTTTGTCATCTTAGTCGCCGGGTATGTGATTCCAAGCCGATCGGTTTTTGGATGCTCGATGTTCTAGCTCAATCAATCGCGTTTGAATAATGTTATCAAATGAAATATCCACCACTTAGCAACATTTTAAGGCAAGTAACAGCCCTTATGGTCAAAGGCCACCTTTCGTCATTTAGTTCTCAGATGTTTTGGCAGTCAGGAAACAAAACAATCCTTCGTTCGCGAGGGTTGCCAGTGAAGCTAACGTGGCCCCCAACGTGGCCATAAATGGCAGAGACTTCACCGTACAAGTATGTAGAAATTGAAAGTACACACAGTGTAATTATAGGAAATCACCAACTGCAAGAAAATCCACACCAAACCGGTGAGACAGATTTGGCATTCATAATACTTTCTCGCCAGGAGATGTTCACACAACGACGGTCAAATGCAAATGAAGCATAATGAAACTTTTACCCCACAATGCTTCACGCGACTTGATCACCCTCCTCTGATTCTTCCGTGGCTTTCTTTATTCTGCCGTGAGTTTAGTTTATTTTGCCGTGGCTTTCTTTATTCTGCCGTGAGTTAAGTTTATTTTGCCGTGAGTTAAGTTTATTTTGCCGTGAATTTATTGCCTTTTGCCGTGAGTTTAGTTTGTTTTGCCGTGAGTTTAGTTTGTTTTGCCGTGAGTTTAGTTTGTTTTGCCGTGAGTTTAGTTTGTTTTGCCGTGAGTTTTTGTTTTGCCGTGAGACTTGTGGGCCACCGTAGTTGATTAACCAGGACCATACTTCCAGACATCGAATGCTGAACCTTCGTATGGACTTACGGCTACGCTGGCGATTTCGACACCAACACCGCTATCCCGGGAGGAATTACAGACTGATCAGGAAGCTCGGCCGAAGACTAAGGGAGAGGTTAGTCGGCCCCTAGACCGTAGATGATTAACCCCTTGCTATGAGCAGCAGACCTGATTTTTCCTTTGTGTCACTGATGACTAAGTACCCATGCTCACTCCTTTACATGTGGGACGACACGTAAAGTACACTTTTGAAAACGATGATGTCATTTACCCGGGCACGTCTGTTTTCGCATGCGCAGATTGTATTGTATAATTTCCGATAATCTCTTCGTTTTTGATCGTTTTAGCGTGTGCGAGCGAAAACGTTTTGAAAGCGCTAGTGTGGCGCGAAGCTTTCGATGCGTTTTTGGTGAAACGAAAACGGAAGAAGCTTTGATTACGTAACAGTGTGGACTCAGGGTTGCCTTCAATTCTGTGTCTAAATATTCACAAATACCAACGACAAAGTAAAGAATGCACAACTTCAACAATACCGCGCAAACTTTGAAACTCGACAGATCTTTATTGGACTGCATAAATATTCTACACACACTGACCCAGGCTATACCCTTGAGGAATACAACAACGAAGCAAATCTAGGGAAATGCATGCCTTACCTTTTGCCTGAGAGGGGTGGAGTCTTCGTGGTCACTGTCGTTGTTCACAATTTTTGTCCCTGATGAAGACAAAAAAATATATATTGGATTATATTATATGCAGTAAGCTTTGGATGTATTGCATTAAATGTCGTTCGGTTCTACATTTTTTTTTCTTCCTTTTTTCTTTCTTTTTTTTTTTTT
>NW_022258689.1:15875-26150 GCF_009602425.1 Actinia tenebrosa | reverse complement strand
CAAACCATGAAAAATCAACTCGATGGTTTACCATTTTTTCTTGAGTATGGGGCCCGCGCGGTAGCTCCGCTAAAAATTTACATGAATAAAAACGTTAACATTATTATCAAAAAAATCCCCCTTTCCCCAACCCAGCCAAASATATATAATAAATAAATGAATGAAKAAARTAAAAATATTTAAACAAATAAAGAATAATCTAATTAAAATATGTCATCTTWTAAAAATACGACTTTAGTGCTGTCTTAAATCTAACAAGAGAAGAGATGTTGCGAACGTCCAATGGGAGCCCATTCCACAGTTTGGGAGAAGCAATGCAAAAAGATCTATCGCCAAGCGTCCTTAGAGACTTGCATGTGGGAATGTTTAATAAAATACCATTATTATTTGACCTAATACTATACCTCCCAGTATTACTCTTAATAGATATTAGATTAGAAATGTATGGTGGAGCAAGCCCATGGATAGCCTTGAAAATAATCAGTACTATCTTAAAATCAATGCGATATTTCATGGGTAACCAGTGAAGCGTACTAAGCAAAGGCGTGAATAATATGACAAAATTTGCTCTCTTGAAGGACAAGACGAGCAGCCGCGTTCTGAACCCTCTGCAGCTTTTGAAGCTGATAAGCTGGCAGGCCGTAAAAGAGACTATTACAATAATCTAAACGACTAGATATAAAAGCATGAGTTAAAGTCTTCGTGCAATCCCTACTCAGGTACTTTCTAATTCTTCTTATGTTGTATAAGTAATAAAATCCAGCAGAACATGTTTTCGTAATGTGAGCACTCATAGATATATTTGAATCTAACCACACGCCTAGATTGCGTACAGGCGGTTGCGGTCGACGATGTCACAGTCTCCTATAGTTAAACTATTAATACTAACTTTTGCACATTGCTGTTTGGTACCTAGCAAAAGAAGTTCGGTTTTAACATCGTTCATAAGTAGCTTGTTCTTACTAACATGCTTTAACAGAAATGTTAAAGAAATACATATTTAATGGCCATGAATTTGTTTTCTGCATTTCTCTGATGGTTTTGATTTTTTCCGAAGCTTTTCTTTGATCCCTTAGGTCACTTAGATATAGCTGCACTAGAGGAGGAATGTGCTGCTCTATCCAAGATCAATTTTGCTGCCTTGTTTTGCAGGACTTGCAATGCAACCATTAAGACTTTACTGATCTTAACATCCCAAACGATGTGGGATATTCAAGTATGGGTATGATCATTGCTAAAACGTAGATCTTTATGCAATGGATAGTGAGGAAACACGTGTTTTATCTCTTCAGGACCCCAAGCCTTAGCATCACTTTGCTCTTTATCGGATCGATATCACTATGCCATGTTATTGGGTTGATTTATAATCAAGCCAAGGTAATTGAATTCTGATACCTTCTCCCGACTATCATCGACCAGCCAAGTTGTAAATCATTACGTTTCAACTTAGAATTGCTACCAATGTCCGTGATTTTTGATTTTCCAATGTTCAGAGTCAACTTATTCTCATACAACCAAGTTGTAATAGCTTTCAAGTCTGAGTTTGGCTTTGGTTGCAATTCAGTAGCCCAACGGCATGTCCTAGATTCAAGACGTACGGTGTCGGACTGCATACTTACAGTCCTTGTTTGTATACTCTAATTTATTCACGACTTGACTTTTCAAAAGTCTTGACGAGTTGAACAACTTGACTCAACCTGACTAAGACTAAGACGACAGTAATGATGAAAAGGTAAATTATACACCGTGAAAAGANCACACTAGTTTTTAGCTAGTTATATCTTCTTAAGACTAAGACGAGTTGATCGCAACTTGACTATGGACATCACGAGTTCATTCAGGTCGTGAGAATTGGACATGGATACTTTCAGAAAGTGTCATCGTTTGTCGGTGTTATACTGTAARGCGACCGCGTCATTTTAAAAGTTCGCGCACATAATGGTCGTAAACGTATACWTTAAGCAAGTACTGCTTGGAGTAAATTAAATGGACAAAGTTAACAAAAAGTCAAACCTGTTTTCATCATCATGGCCCTTAATCTCACATCTTTGTTGCGAAGGCACTGTTTTCCACTTCTTCGCCAACTGCACCATCTTAAATGCATCCATAAYGCCRAACCCATAAAACTTGCTAACGGTTAAATTAGCTTTGTTCACCACCCAGTCTCCCCTCTCGAGTAGAATACCTCCTGGTGCTGATCTTGCACTTCTTACTATTATATGTTGCACGTCACGCCATGATAAGTGAGGACTACAAAACAAAGTGTAATTACTTTTAATATTTATCATTAAAAAAAGTTTWAAAAGGCTATAACACTGTTTTAGTATGTTAAAAAATGTTTAACTAACCTACTTCGGGAAGGAATACATAGTACCAATCCTGTTTAAACTCTAGTAAACTTACCGAACAAACCAGGAAGGACGTGGGATAGAGAAATCAAGAAAACRAGGTAGTTGGTGTGAATGGGGGATATATGATTTTTAAGTTCTCAGCATTCAAAACTTGTGAAAAAAACTTAAATATATTGCTGTTAACCAGTGATACAATACTTTCAGTGTACAGTTAACATGAAACAAGACCCTGGGACAGGGTATACTGGAATACCTGAGTATTCTGGTAGGGACGATCCAATAGCGTCCAATAATCTAGAGACGGTGTGAACATAAGTTGCTAAGTTTCAAAAGACAGTGATAGAGCTACTAATGTGTACAGTGGAAGCCATTTTGGACAAAACATTTATGCCAACCAACGTCAACGATTTCGATATATTGATGCTCATAAGGACCCTTCTCAAAATTATCTCGAATGCGCAGCTAATATGGAAAAAAAAAAAAAAAAGCCACAAATTCCATCGAGAAAAAGCATAATATCTTTTGTATTTTCATATTAACCTTGCATATCCCAGATACTTTAGAGAAGGTTCCAATCCTTTCTGGGATTTAGCATATGTAATTAGTTTTAATAAGTTGTGTGACGTCGCCCGGCTTCTAAAGAGACTACTGTTTTGCTTAGTTCTCGAATGCGCAGCTAATATGGAAAAAAAAGCGCCACAAATTCCATCGACAAAAAGCATAATATATTTTGTATTTTCATATTAACCTTGCATATCCCAGATAATTTAGAGAAGGTTCCAATCCTTTCTGGGATTTAGCATATGTAATTAGTTTTAATAAGTTGTGTGACGTCGCCCGGGTTCTAAAGAGACTACTGTTTTGCTAGTTTGGCTAGAAAAGTTAGTGAATCTTTAAGCTTCATTTCAAACGGTAAGACAGGCTTATTTTGCTCAAGAATTCCCTCGGAATTGCTTTCCCTTTTCTAATATTCTATGTTCTCCTATATTTTTTAATTTGTAGACATTTTCTAAAAAAATCTCATTGAACGAGTCAGCTAGAAGTCGAATATTTAAAAAAAATATGAGATGGATCTGAATGCAAATAAACTTCTACGTACCTCATGTTTATTCTTATTAGTCTTTAGAGCCAAAAATAATAATATGGCATCAATTGAAGCGCGTAGTACAGCGCTTCCCAATCACACGTGCAAAATCGTAGAATTTGCTGTTGCGACAAACCTTTGGTTGGACGTCAACCAAGGCGTTTTTACAACCCTCCATAGGCACATGCTCTTGAAAATTTTGTATTTTCCGACAATACCATTGAAACGCTTTGAATACCATCCACCAAAACTTATTTTCTTGAGGCAGTAAAGAGGACGACATTGCCCGTCTGATTGGGAAGCGCTGTAACATATAAATTGGCTTAGCATTGTACTGATCTTCAAWTACAGAGAATACCTGAAATAGCTGAATAAAAGCATGGCTAGTTWATACAAATAATCTATTGGCCATGATATTTGAAAAATTCTTAGAAATCCTGGCTTACGAATCCTTATGTACAAGTAAATTAATGTCTCGCCCGCCAGTCTTGAATGGTTAGCACTCGTTCACATGGAACAAAAGTAGCTATTGCATTATAAAACGATAGAACGACAGTATTACACTATATTTGTTMTAATGTTTGACACTCAAAGGTCCTTATGGTCCATGTGAACGAGTGCTTACCGTCTTGAATCAAAGAAATACAGCATGTCATTAATTTATGTCACGTGATCAGCTAGCTCCATCCTAGSTAACATRTTGACATCGATTGACAGCTAGCATATGCTAATTGCTTGGACTGTAGACAGAACCCCACAGCACATGCCTGCTAGGTTCTATTAATTGAGTGAAGACCCCTGGTAAGATTGCGCAATTCGTTCATWMCTTTTGTCGGACAGAAATTAGRRAAAAAAGGTATTTTACGACTTGTCTAACACATTTGTAAATTGTAAAAAAAAAATACAAAAACATCACTATTTACTTGTGGTTTACACGGAGGTTATAGTACATTTTTTCTCATAATGGCCAGCATTTAGTATCACAAGTTAAAATAAACTCAAATAACTTACATGACGTCAGAGTCATTAGCATATTTGAGGTTATAAACCTTCATGACCCCTAACTCAATATTTTCAGCATTGATTCTACACGAAGTTAAAAGTTAAATAATAAAATAATTTGATATGATTTGAGTGATGCATCTTGAAGATATCAAGGTTTACAGGGGCGGATCCAGAAATTTGTCAGGGGGGTGTCCCAAATGAAGAAATGTATATAATGTTATCGTAAGATAACTGTTCATATAACAGGCCTTTTGGAACAAGTAACACTTGAAAACAAGTTTGTTCTAGAAGCATCCATACATTTATTGTAACTGTGAAGTTTCGGTTTAAAATGTAGATTATATATCCATTTACACAATCATTACTCGTGCCTGGTGAAGCCGATGCGAGCCAGGTTTTAGTTGTGGTGTTCACTGTGCTAATACAAGAAGTACCTTACACGCACAATAAAGAAAACTCTTAGATATGGTAACAATTTGGGATGAATTTTATGGCTAATTAATGGTTAGCATTGGAACCATATGCAACTTGCAACTTCAAAACATATCATGTGCCGACTAGTCTTAGTTAGAAAATATGTTTTCAAGTTGAAGGCGTCGCTGATGCTTCCTCGCAAACGCTGTTACAATATCCTCAAAATCAATCAGCATGTCGTAATGCACATGCATCAGTGCCAAGCCTCTCTTGCCCCATAGTACTGCGAAGATAGGTCTTCAAGTAGGTGAGCTCAATATTTGCTCGTTCTGTCTCGCATGATGTAACACCAATTGTGCAAAGAATCTTCAGTAGAACGTAGGTGTTTGGATGGTCATTCCTGTTGCACGCCTTCAGAGATGCACTTGCCGTGGCTGGAATCGCAAGACCATCTTTGGAAGCTTTCTTCCACTTTCTTTCCCACAGGTCTAGTTCAATAGTCAGCCCAATTGGACTGGGGATATCTCCTTCGTATTTCTTGCAGAACTCAGCAACTTTATCCTGCAACCGATCAGGGCTTCTTACAATCACATGTGGAATCAAATAAAGGCCACATGAACAAACTTTCTTAATGCACGAAAAGCGGCTATCTAACTGTGTTAGAATTACGTCTATGTAAGGTATCGTCCGCGTTCTCCGGTAGTAGTCTTCTGGTGTGTCTGCAGGTGTGTTCTGCTTGTGTTGCTGATGTCCGCATCATCTTGGTATGGATAAATGTATTCCATTATTTGTGGACATTTCGCAAGCTTGCAAAACCATTCATGATATTTATCTCCTACTTTCGTTTGCACCTCCTTTAAGGAAAGGATGACATCATTCACGGAGTTATAAGCATGAATAACATCCTGCGCTTGTCTCTGCAGATTGACGCTGAGAGCCTTTGTGTATGCTATGAGGTTCTTCATAGTTACTAAGGTGACCATAAACTGAAAGTTTGTTATTGCAGCGTGAAGAGTTTGCGCCTCAATGTTTGTTTCCTGTTGTAAGTTTTGTCGACTGCCATATCGCTTAGCGATTGCTCTATAACAGGGTACAGCTCACATAACACTTCAAAACTGTCGGCGTTAGGGGGGTGTCCGGTGCACCAATGGACACCCCCCTGGATCCGCTCCTGGTTTATACTTCCAGTATGCTAATGAGTGTGATGTCATAGGAGGCATTATTAAATATACGAAAATTTATTGGGGTAGTAAAATATCCTGTACAAAACATAATTATCTTACTCAGGGTTTATAAAGAGGTTATTGCAATTTGTTTCCCCATAGTAATCAGTGTTTTGATTTAAAAATGATGACAAATAAACCCAAATGCCTACTATGACATCACACTCATTAGCATACTGGAAGTATGAACCTTGATATCTCCAAGATGCATAACTCAAATCATATAAAAATATTTTACTATTTTACTTTTAACTTCATGTAGAATCAATGCTGAAAATATTGAGTTAGGGGTCATAGGCACTTTAAAGACAGCACAAATCTGGAAAATTCAATATTTAACTATCATTTGAAAACTGAAAGTATGTTGTTAGGGGCAAGATTCACTTTCACCTATAACCTTTTAACTAATAAAAGGGCAAAACATCAACACAACAACACGAACACCCAATTTTTAAAATGAGCTCAGTCTTCAGAATGGAGAAAGCAAGAAAATGAGCCTTACTTTGCTTCAAGTGTTAACGCAACGAGACCAGACGCCATTGCTGTTGCGGCTGATGTTCCTCCAAAGTTATCAATACACCCATTATTGTTATCAGCAGTTATCTTAATGGTGAAGAAAAACAAAACAAAGGAAAAATAAGAGGTTATATTAATTGTGATATGCAATAGACGCTAATTGGAATGTACGAAACACTGTGCGACATTGCCGTCTAATGCTGAAAGTAAGGCGTGAAATGTCCTTGTTTTATGTAGTAAAGAGAACGGCTATGCCAAAAGCTCATCTTTGCTATTAATGTTCGTTTTAAGTAAAGCGCTCCCGAAACACGTCATTTCACTCAAAAACTGAGGTGCTTATTGAGTAAAATACAAGACAAACATGAAATAATACGTGATACACGAGTAGGCTGTAGTGCCATCCTGCAGCTTAAAATCCCTTATTTTGGAGGACGCGCCGCCATTGGTTGGAAGTGGTCATCACGAAGTTAACTCTTCTGTTACAAGAGGAAAACAACAACAGAGGCATGCACAGTGCATTGTGGAATCTTATTGTTACAATATTAGTCGTCTTTATATTCGGTACTTAGAATAGCTCACTCGATTTAAATGCTCAATGTAACTGGTCAGATGGGACAATCGTCAATATATTTTTCTTTAAATTTCTCCTTTTTTTAGTTTTTTATTTTGCCTGCCTGCCTGCCTGCCTGCCTGCCTGCCTGCCTGCCTGCCTGCCTTAACATTCGGTTAGTATTTGATAATGCGAATGTGCGAAATACCCCGAATCTGGCTTTCAGTCATTAGCGTTTTCCAGAACCTATCAATTCTCGTACCCAGAGCCTGCGTTTCTTCTGGCCTGCGGCGAAGAATGAGGGCCCTGGCATAATTCATTTTTTTAATTTAAAAAACTTGCGAAAAATCAAAAGAAAAAAAAATATATTTCCCGATTTCTAATTTGATTTCTGATTTTTTATTTTGATCGGAAATAAACGCAGAACTCTGATTGAAAGCATGGTTTTCATTGATTATATTTCACTTCCAGAAAACTGCGCATGCGCCAAAAAATGGATTATGCCAGAGCCCTCGTTCTTCACCGCAGATTATATCTCGTACCCAAAGCCTTTATTTGTTACTTCGCATGCTCGACGAAATAAAATAGGCTCCAATCTCGTAACCCAAGCCTGCGTTTTGTGTTAACTTACGGTAAAGATATGTAAGCTTAAGGTGGCTGCCTCCTTTTGAACGTTCGATTTAAGCCCACGATGTGCGCGCGCTCAAAAATCACTGAAAAATCTACAAGATTTTATGGTAGGCTTCATTGTTTACGTATTTCCGGTGACGTGACCATCCTGAAAACGAAGCTGGCCGTCACGCGGCCGTCAGTTTAGCCATCATTTTGTAAGCAAAGTGTTGCCCTTTAAAATGTGTATCTTGATATAATAAGCTAAATTTTTGAAGTTTTGTCACGATGGGTAAAACGTGTATTGTATTGGGTTGTACGAACAAAGATTCGGGGAAACATAGGAAAGAAAATGTGAAGTTTCATCGGATACCAAAAGAGGAGCCCAGGCGAAGCATGTGGATAAAAGCTATGAACAGACGAGAAGAAAACAACGGAAACTTATGGATTCCTTCTTCAGACAACGACAGAATTTGTAGTGAACATTTCGTTATAGGTAAGCTGATCATAATCGTAATTTTCCCCGTGTATTGGTGATACAGAGTACGCAAAAATAGTATAAAAATGTCTATCTATGTCTATTTATTTCGTGTACAGTTTACGAAAACAAAGTCTTATATTTTTATTTACATATATTATATTTATTTTTTTCAGATCGATTTATACATGATATTTGCTTGAAAAGATTAGCAGAGTTAAATATGGAAAAGAAGGAAATTTTAAGGGAGTTGGAACGTCTTCAAGAACAGATACAATCCTTGACTATAAACAACACGCCAAGAATGAGGGCCTCAACACTTGTGAATCTCTCCACGAATCCAAATGAATCTACTCTTTTCTATACTGGCCTACCATCTCATGATTGCTTTCTCTGGTTAAGTAGTTTCCTTGCAGATTCCTTCCCGTGATCAAATATTCTTGCCTCAGCTGATATTCTTCTTTTGGTTCTAATGAAACTTAGGCTAAATGCACCTCATAGGGATTTATCCTACCGCTTTGACATTTCTCCATCTCTGGTAAGTTCTCTATTAGACAGTGCTCTTCCTGTGTTTGCAAAGCAAATCCGTTTCTTCATTCACTGGCCAACGAGAGAGGAAGCAAGATGATCTCAGCCACAGTGTATCAAATATACCTACCCTAGCTGCATTTCTATAGTTGACTGCACTGAAGTTTTTATACAATGCCCAGCAAACTTCAATGCAGGATCTGCCACTTACATTAACTATAAGCATGCTAATACAATAAAGTTCTTGGTTAGCATTGCACCATCTGGTGGTGTATCATTCATATCACGTGCATATGGGGGAGAGGGCTTCAGATAAAGTCATCAGTTTAGAGTCAGGATATTTAGATTTTATTCAGCATGGAGACACTATCTTAGCTGATAGAGGTTTTTTAATTGTGGATGAAGTGTTGTCTAGAGGGGCAAAACCTGTCATTCCTGCATATCAGAAAGGAAAGGAGCATCTTAGTGCTAGAGAGGTGGAGAAGAGTAGGGGAATTGCTCACATTAGGATGCATGCGAAGAGAGCAATGGAAAGACTTAAGAACTTTCGAATTCTAACTGGAAAAATTAGCTTGAACATGGTTCCTCATGCTGACAGCATAATGACCATTTGTGCTGCAATTATGAATATGCATCCAAGACTAGTGAACTGAATAAGAAAACTGTTAGCACAACAGTTTTGCTGTATAGTGGATTTCTTATGATAAAGTACAAACACTATAAGTGTGCAACATAGTACAAAATGCTGCTAAACCATATAAATTCTAATAATGTCTTCTATGATTTATTAGATATTGAAAGTATTGCAAACTTTAACTGTTTTTACTCTTACACATACTGCATGTATAATATGTGTGAGCAATGCCAATGCAAAACCAAATAATACGTTTTCCATATGTAATAAATAGAAGAAAGTTATTATGAGCTAGAGCCAAGAATATGTTGATACATGTGATAAGAAAAACATTTTTGTAAAGCATTCTGGTAGTTGACATAGTAGAATGGTGATATCATAAGCAAAACACCTATTTGTATCATTGCAGATTCATCTTCACAGCATCATATGTCTATAATGTCATTCCTTTTTCTTCTTGCAACTAGGACAGAACCATTTGCCAACACACTTCCTCTTAACATTTACACATTGATAGTGAAACCATCCAATCTTACATTCCTCGTTACAATTCTGTTACTGTTGACTAACCCTTGGATGTTATCGACAGTGGTTGGTTTAATCTAAAACTGAAAAATTTGAATGAATTAGATATTCCAATTTGCTTATTTTTGATTAGATTTGTAAAAAAAACTGGGTGTGTGTGTAAATACCATATGTACCTCTTTTTTGAACACTTTATTTCATTTGCAAGCTTCACTGATCACAGATGTTTTATTGATTCCATATCTAATGCCCAGTTGTAGTGGTGGGTAATGTCATGCACCTGAGTGGTTGCACGCCTTTCGAATTGCTCAAGTTTTTTAGTTCATTTTTACAGTATTTTATCGTTTTATTTGTGTTT
>NW_022258686.1:4051-18793 GCF_009602425.1 Actinia tenebrosa | reverse complement strand
CAACAAAATCCCTATGTAGGGGTATTATTTGGACAACAAATTCCCTATGTAGGGGTATTATTGGGACAACAAAATCCCTATGTAGGGGTATTATTGGGACAACAAAATCCCTCTGAAGGGGTTTTATTGGAATTTTATTGTCCCAACATTGGTTTTGGTGTCACTTTCCCAATTTGGGAAATTTTGCTGAAATTCACAATTAATTCCCAGAAAAAAATCCATTTTATTGACATTTTGGGAATTGACAAATTTTTCCTGTGACAATCTAATCCCCAGGAGAGGTTCACATAGTCAAATAACTAACCCCCCATAGCCTGCTGGAGCAAATTGGGCATCTTCAAACAAACTTTCCTTAAATGATGACAAGACAAAAGTTCTGATGATCATCGGAAAACGGCTTGGTAACAAAACTGGAAAAGTCTTCCTCTTGATTTGAGAATGCTTTCCAGTCTTTTGAGAATCACTGTTTTAAATTTTTACTCACCCAGCAACTTTCTCTAAAGCATTTGCAGACTCATTTATTTACTACCCTCAATAAATAAAGGCTTTATATATCACCATCACCATCTCCATGACCATGACCATCATCATCATCATTATTATTATTATTGTGGCTACTGCCTCGAAGAGGCGAAGCCACTATGCCATCGGTTGTGTGTCCGTGAGTAAGAGTGCAACACCACAGGAAGCCCAAAAAGTACTCCAACAACCAATCGGCAGTCAGCCGATTACCGAAGTCTGTCTCGTAGACAATCGCTAAACTTCGGAACCAATCACCCCTCAAATGAAGAAATGTCGGCATTATTCTTTCTTTCCGATTACTGTCAATTTGCGATCGCTACCTCGTGCTTGACGTGCAGCTTGTACTTGGCTAACTTCTTTCCACGAGTTTAGGAAGGTAAAGTTTATTTTGCTAAAACATTGAACAATTTCACTTATCACAGCATTCATATCGTATTTCTAAGCGATCAAATGAAAGGCTTTTCAAGTGTTATTCAACTTTTAGGTTGCTGTTTACACAGAAAGAAACTGACTATTCAGCTAAATCAATAGCTGGTCAATCGATTCCATTTGCAGATGAAAAATACCATAAGGTTAATGCAAACACAAAACCCCATTGGGGGAATATATGAGCCTCTTCGAAGAATAATTGAGCCTCTTCGGAGGATAATTGAGCCCCATTGTGGGATAATTCAGCCAGCTTATGGCATATTTATTGAAGCCCTTCGGGGAAGAAGATATCAAAACCCTGTATTACAGGGTCCACTATCTTCCACTGACCAAAGAACTATGAAAGCTCTGATATGCGAATGTCAACATTCTTCTCAAACAATTGTTGTGTCTTTTAATAAGTGTGACTTGCATCTAAATGACAATTCATACAGAAGTCCAGCATACAACAATAAATATTGATTGTCTGTCATATACTTGATCTTACTGACAGTAAATGTGAGAGTTCGTTAAATTGCAAATGCATTGTTATAAATTACAGATAGTGTTATCAATCCCCAGAGCAGCTGCATTTAGTTCAGTAACACTAGACTTTAAAAGCCGTCTATTGCACACACAATTCTCCTTAAAGTGGGGCGGATATGTGCAAAAATTAGGCCGAATTGTTCACTTTTGGCTTAAAAGCACCAAAATTTCAGGAAATATTGCTTTTAACATGCCAATCAATATGTGATATAGTGCCAAGCTGAAAAATGGTGCTGACGTAAGATATTGGGAATGTTGCAAAATGACGCCATCTTGAACCGGAAGTGAAATGTCAAGACTCAAAAATCATAAAATTCACACTCGAAATGATTTTATTTCGCTCAATTTGTATTTGTAACTATTCATCAGTGAAAGTTAAATATCACTTACGAACTTTGAGGGCAAAAAGGGAAACATCTGCAAATTTTCTTGGCCTCTATTTATTTAACCGGAAGTGGATGCAACATAGACCGGAAGTGAAACATTACGAGGCAGAAACACGAAATCCACGGCGTTATAAATGCCTTAGAGTGAATTGGTGTGGATACAGTAAATAAATCTTTAGAGGAATACCCAGTTTTGGAACTTCCCAGTCATTTGAATCAAATGTTGCCTAAGCAATTTTTTTTTCGAACCAATTGCTTTTCCCTATTCAGGAAGTTCCAGAAAACAGGATTCTCATGTATACGCTTATCTGCTAAGGCTAGGTTTGTTTTACACTATCATAATTTCTTTAATAAAGCTTTGATGAAACTGTCACTGACAATGTAAATACTATTTTAACGTTTCATCAACGTTTCATTAAAAATATCAAGTTTCTCCTTCCAAGGGTTTATTCAGTTCTTACACATTCCCCAGTACACAAACATAAGGCAGTACATGTCAGATCAGCTTTCACGCACGAACATCTTGATTTGCACCCCTTTTTTACAGCCACAGCGCACTAGCTCACGGCAGGACTTGGTTACATCAGGCAAAGTTGTCCAGTATGGCTGCCACCCATCTGTCGTCATAGTCCAGCCCCAGTCTTGTGGACTAGGGAGTTGGGGACTTGCAACGAGTGCCTTACAGATGCTGCCCAGTGCCAAATGCCACCTACAATTGCTCAAGATGGGGAACTTGATGGACAACAGCAACTGCTAAAACTAGGACATCAGTGTCAACGGTCCGTAGAAGGATGTTCTTAAAGCCTTGGTTGACTGAATCTGAGACATGAATAAACATTCTTGTGTCCGCTTCTTCATGCGAACAGGGATCTAGCATTGATGTGTCACGTGGGATATTACATAGTACTTCTTCGCCATGCGTAGTGATGACTTGCTTACCAGGTTCCACATCCACAGAACTCACACATTCAGCTAAGAACTTGAAAAGTTCGCGCTTATTGGCATCAACTCGCAAAAAATCTTTCCAGTTACGTGGAAGTTGGTTGTTTCCTGTGACCCGCCGTCGAACACCAGCACCCCGATGACATCTTATTTATTTATTTATTAGTTTCGCCATATATTAAACTGGAAATATAATAACTGGAAAAAATACTGTGATATTTATGACAGGGTGACCGCAACAGCGTTAAGCCAATTACTGCGGGCCCAAATAATGTCTTAAATGAAACTTAGTGCATAAAGATAATTTAAGTAGATATATTGACACATTTGAATCAAATAACCAACAACAGGAGGTAGCAAGAGTGAGGCTTCTGCAAGAGTTACATTTTAAACAAAATGTTTTAAAAGTACGTGTGTCGTAACAGTTGTAAATGCCCAGTGACGTTGTGTAGTAACTTAACATGGTGCGTTTAAATGTGTTGAGTTTGTCCATGTTCAGATTTAGTTCATCAGCGAGAGCGTTCCATATTCTAGTTGTCCTGATGAGATAGGATTTCTGGTACGTAGAGGTCTTGCACTGACGTACTGCGCACTTGACCACATTTCTGTTTGATGATCTTGTCGGTCGTGTACGTCGAGGAACTGGTAGTAGATTAGGCTTCACGTGTATCAGGTTGTGCGTTAGTTTAAAGAAAAAAATCATGTCAAGGTATTCATGCCAGTAAGTTATTGGTAGTAAAGACAGAGTTTTCAATCTCGAACTGTAAGAGACGGTGGATGAGAATGGCAGTTTGAGAATGTATCTTGTGGCACGTCGTTGTGTTCTCTCAACTCTTGATATTAGTTCAATAGACCGTGGTGCCCATATTTGTGATGCGTATCCAAAGTGGGCACGAACGAGAGTAAGATACAGCGTTCGTCTCACGGAAATACTTTGGATGTATCGAGTGTTTCTTCTGACGTAGCCTAGCAGTTTGTTAGCTCTAGCTGTTTGTTCCAGTACCTGCTTGTTCCAAGTCAAGTTGTTGGATACCCAGACACCCAAATCGCGTTCAGCTTTGACGGATACGAGTTCAGAGTTCTTGAGACTGTAGGTAGATTCCACGGGTCTGATTTTTCTTGTTATTCTTTGAGCCTTACATTTAGTCTCATTGAACGTGAGACCAGATGACGAAGACCAAACGTGCAGGCTGTTTAAATCGGTCTGTAGCGACGCAGCATCTTGAAGAGACTTGATATTTTTGTAGATTTTTGTATCATCAGCATACATGGCAACGTTGCTGGACTCGACTACTTCTGGGAGATCGTTCACGAACAAAAGGAACAAAGCTGGTTCCAAAATAGAGCCTTGAGGAACCCCGGAACCGACAGGCAGGGGATCTGATGTAGCTCCGGCCACAGTAACACGCTGGTGGCGGTCCATTAAGTACGAATTGAACCACTGTAGAAAGGTGCCACCATAACCAGACTCGCGCAATTTATGCAACAAACGACTGTGACTGACTTTGTCAAAGGCTTTGGACATGTCCATATAAACCACATCAATCTGTTCGCCGTTGTCTAGCAATGATCSGATGTGATCCAAGACTTCAAGGAGGTTGGAGGTGCAGGATTTTCCGCTTAGGAATCCATGCTGACAAGTGTTGATCACACTGTACAGCTGATCTTTGATGTTGTTGAGGACACATCGTTCTAGGGTTTTTGACACCAGAGAAAGCAGATATATAAGTCGATAGTTCTCTGCACGCTCGGGATCAGCTTTTTTGAATACAGGTACAATGTTCGCTTTTTTCCACTCCTGCGGGAAGACTCCAGTATTGAGGAATTTATTGAATAGCTTGCAGAGGGATGGTGCAATTAAAGAAGCAGTCTCCTTGAGCAGTTTTCCTGGAATGCCATCTGGTCCGGTTGCTTTTGTGACATCTAGAGATTCTTGCACATTTTGAACTTCACTAATTTCGAGCGTTAGTTGACATGTAGTAGGTTCAGGAACTGCGCTGTTGGATGTCACGGTAGGTTCACCATGCGAGTAGACTGATGCAAAGTATGTGTTGAATAGGTTGGCAATCTCCAGAGGCGTGTCAGCTGAACATGGAAGAGCTTGATCGTGTGTAGCTTGGTCATTTGTACTTATGATTCTTTCCATGCTGATGCGATCAGGAATCGAGCGTGATTTAGATTTCGTCTTCAAGATAGACCAGAAGCGCTTTGTATTATTGTACAAATCTGCCTCAAGGGAACCAAAGAATTCCTCTCGACTGTTCCTTATCATGTGCTTTACTTGTGCTCGCAAGGATAAGAACCTCTGTTTTAGAAGATTATTCGTAGGATATCTCTTGAGTTTTTTTCTTACAGTGTCTTTCTTTTTGATCAGATTTACTATGGCTCCGTTGATCCACGGCACAGGGTTGCGTCCCTTGAGTCTCTTAGTTGGTACGTATTTAGAGACGGTTGCAAGAAATGTTTCCTTCCAGGCAAGCCAATCGGTGTTTATATCATCATGATCTATGGTTGAAGAAAGGTTAGTCGTCAAAAGGGCCTTGCGTAGACCTTTGAAGTCTCCATTGCGATAGTTGTACACAGATCTGTGAGATTTTGCCAGGCCTTTAATGAATGCGTGGAACTCGTAATTGATGATGGAGTGGTCTGTAAATACTACCGCAGTATCTGGAGACAGAACGTTGGTTATACTGATCTGATCTGGTACAGTGGTGAGTATGAGGTCGAGTACGTTGTTGCCACGAGTCACTTTATTGTTTAGTTGGGTTAAGTAGTGGTCGTTTAGGTTGTCAATAAAGGCCAACTCGTTCGCACTTGTAGCACTATCAGGTGACTCCCAAGGGTGTGGCAGGTTGAAGTCACCCGAAATCACGATATTGTTAAACTGGTCGCAAACTTGGTTGAGGAAGACAGTGAAACTATCTATCCAGCCCTGGTCAGCATCTGGTGGACGATAGCAGGAACAGAAGAGTATTTTCTGATCGAAAATTGTTGTAAGTTCTGCTGACACAATCTCTATATCTACAGTACCTACAGCTGACATATACTGTTTCACAGTTTTGAACGAGTCAGTCTTTACTGCAAGCAGAACCCCACCGGCTCGTAGACGGTCACGGTCTTTCTGATAAATTGAGTAGCCGCTGTGTAGAAGCTCTGAGTTTAATATTCCACTGTGCAGCCACGCTTCATTAACGCAGACAATGTCAGTGTTGTTTGCGTAAATAAGTTCCTGAAAGCGTTCCAAATTGGTTGTTGTCCTGTCGTCAGTTTTATGCCTGCTCAATAAACGCCTGGCGTTTAACAATGTGCATTTGACGTTTGAGAAATTGTTTTGATATTTACTAGAAGCTGCGGGTCCTAGATTCAGTTCGACATCCCCGGCCATGCATATCAAGCACAAAGCAACTCCGAAGTGGTGGAATAAACGAAGCCCAGATAAGAGGTCCAACTGCGATGACATGTGGTATCTGTGAGTTGATCTTCGTGGACGACTTGGAACTAGGCGACTAAAAACCAGGGTGAAGACAGGGAGGAACCAAAGTACAGTTCAATGGCAGGAGATCCAGTTAGGTATTCAGATGTTTTTAATCCTCCAAGAAGTAGATACAAGTATAGAATGGTAATAAGTATTCGAGGTCCAAATTCCATCCTATCTGCTCGCTCACTTGTACTTGAATTTGTTTGCAGAGCGTGCAAAGTAATCTGTCGTGTTGATGTTATGACAGTTAGGCGTTGCGCGCGCTACTGTCTCAATGAACGGTCGTGCTCGATAGAAATTTAATTTAAATGAGACGTGTATAAACAAAAACAATGAAAGATAACGTTAAGAATGAAAAAACGTTAGGAAATTAACGAAAACTTTTTTAAAAAGGAGATAAGATACTAAGAAGCAAATGAAAATAAATCAAAATAAATGAACTAAATGAGTAACAAATAATACGGGAAAATGAAGTAGAGATTAACGATCACCTGAGAAGATATTAATCGGCAAGAAAACTTACTTCGAGTGTGGATCTCATTAAGTGAGTGTAGAGGTCAAACCAGAAGTAGTGTAAACTAATTGGCTTGAAGTAGGAAAACCCGAGTAAGATTATAAGCAAAAAGACAGACTAGGAGACTACAAAACGGAAGAAAAGGTAGTGTTTCAAAACAGAATCCACAATAGATGGCCTAGGATGCCGCTAGTAAAGAAAAAGACGAGAAGCGATGTTCGGCTGAAGATAAAAATGAGTAAGCGTTTAGATAAGGACAGAAAAAAGATTGTCCTAGAGCAGTACTAACCTTTAAAGGTAGAGTATGATACTAGAGGTTAAATAAATTAGAACAGATGTGGCAAACAAATGAAGAAACGGAGTGCAAAGGGAGCTGTGACCGTTATCTTGACAGCGCGCGCATTGTGTTGGTTGTGGCTTTCAAACTGTTATCAATATAATCATCCCACACAATATCCACACGTCTTGCATGACGAAGCTGTGACTTTACATAAGGCAAGAAGGATTGGTCAGCATAGTTGATATATTTTTTCTCCACAGCTCCAGGCTTTACCATATTGACAACGGCAGCTCCATCAATAACGATGACATCGATGTCACCGGGCAATTCCTCTTTTGGTGTGGTGTGCGTCTTCAAGCATTCAGCAAGCTCTGATTTCTTTCCAGGGAGGCGTAGCTTACCCATGTAAGACAGGGAGGGGGGGCACGCTTGATTCTCGTGTCGAAAGAAATCATTGAGGTCACCTTCTCTTGTTTGGCAAGATATAAAGAGCCTGGAAAAGAGAGAGCAGTCGCTCTTTAAAGATGAAATTTGCTGTGATGCCTTGGATCTCTTGGGTGTAGGCTCGTTAAAAAAGCATAGCTTGTTTCTTTTAATAGGTTCATAAATTGAAGTGGTTCTTTTTKCCAAACACTCAGATATGAAGGTTTTGAACTGCTCTATTCCAAGTGACTCTATTTGGCGCATCCTTGTAACTGCTGCTGGTCCAGCAATATCTTTAGTGTTAAGAACAAGCAGATCTTCGCTCTCTTCCATGAATGGGTTCCCCATTTCTTCTATCGTGGCGACAAGTGCCTTTACATCGCGAGTGAATGAAACTTGGAAGCTTGCTTCTACTTCATGGTGCTTGATAGGTGGCTGTTTGTCGGCTTCGTCATTCATATCGGCTTCAAACTCGTTCACTAGCCTTGCTATTTCTGGGCCTGATACCATCCACCGACGAAGAGCACTGGGGTTTTCTGTTAGGCCCAAAGCACCACCATCCCCTTTGACCATGGCGTTGTTTTGCTCATGGGCTTGGTCAATCGCGATAGCTGAGAAACATCTTGGCGATTAGTGGATGGTAAAGAAACCGCTGTTAAACTGAGCGGCGACATCTGGAGAGGTTTCCTTGAGCATGCGCTTATCTCGGAAATGAACTGAGCCAGCGTGCGTAGTTGGTGTGGTTCAGTGCAAAATACCAAGGTAGAATCATTGAAAGGGAGTTGATGTAAAGACTGAAGTTGGCTTGGCGGATTGATCTTACAAACACCAACAGCATCAACTCAAGCTACATAGCTGTGTACCAGAATTGAAAGGGTGGTATTGCTGAAATCTGTCTCTGGCACCAGTCATCAAAGGTGAGGACACTTTCTCCATCATTTTCTTGATACCTGATGTATGCCTTTTGTAGTAGGGTGTAAAGACTACTTGCAGTAACTTGGTGGGTCCTTCTTGTTCTTGTAACGCTACTTGCTTTGATAAAGGACTCTGCTGTTCCAGATGAGCAGACGTTTGCGCCAACTAGCGCGCTTGTCCACCCACTGTCTTCGAGCCATTCTCCAATTGCTTTTAGCAAACCCATTTCAATGTGGAGGCCACCAAACATAATCACGAATTTGTTCTCGCCATACAAATTCGGACACTGCCATTGAATCTGCTTAGCAACGGTGAAGAGTGGTTGATCTAACGCAATGACAGGTACTTGACCTTGATTCAAGAACTCCACACTTACCTTGATTACATTCATTGAGTGTTGGATCATTGCTACTGATTTGGCTGAATCTGGGAACAATGGCAATAACGCCGATATAACAGATGAACTGTTCTTCTGTTCATTTTTTGAGTGGTACGCCGCCCAGGATGCATTCAAACTAACATTCTCGACATCGTGCTCGTTAATAATATTGTTATTCATATTTTCCAGCCAGCTTTTCTCTTCTCTAAGAGCATGATCGTTAGCATTCGTATCTGCTGGAAGTTGGCCAGAACTTTTCGGAATGGGAACATTATCGCTTCTACCTACCACTGGCGGTACTTTGCAATAAGACTCAGGAAGTTCAGCAACGGATTTTGTGCCTGTTTCAGATTTCGCAATAGTAATGCATCCTCGAGCTGTGCCGGGTACGTCATCAGTAGCATGTTGAAACAGCGAAATCCCTGTTCCATGAAAGGAATCTTGAGCGGTGGTGAAGCTAGGATTGTGGTCGATGTTATCGACTGCTGCTACGGTAAACAAACCATTACGAAGGTTGGGTGAACACACGACATGTTCTTCTTGGAATCGACGGCAAACAGCATTACCTATTTCGGTAGAAATCGCCAGAACTCTGTCACATGACACGCATAGTCCAAGGTCGTGCATCGATTCTACAAGGTCATGGCTGCGAGTTTTAGCATGAATGGATAAACCTACATAGATCGAAACAGGGGTTTCACGGTTTTTATTTCGCCTCTCCCTTCTGACATCTCCATCACGCCGTCGTTGATAACTATTATATTGTAAAACTTGAGAAATGGTAAGACCTGCTTGTGCTTTCGGAGAATTGCTAGCTTGTGTTTCAATGTTGGGGCCATAAAGAATCATGTTGACCAGGGAAACTAACGATGCGGGAACTGATTCTACCTGACAGTTGCGATTAAAAGATCCGCCAAAGTTGTATTTCATTGCTAGCATATCCTTGCGCACAACATTAGCGGCCTTAGCAAGATGAACAGCTTAATCGTCGTATGCATTGTGTGCTTTTTGGAGCGCCCCACCAAGATCTTCCCTCAATGCCAAAAAGACATCTTTTACTCCTTTAGGTCTATAGGCTTCAATGTCGGGAATCTGAGATAGTATACGATCTTTCAAACGTGAAGTGTTGGTACGAGTAGATGTACTGTAACCCAATTGCTTCAGACGCGATTCGTACTTATTGGTCAAGTCAGCAAGCTTGAACACGGGCAGCTCTGTATTACTGCTTATACGTGACTCTTCAATGTAGGCTACGAGCTCTGCAAGTACGATTCCTTCAGGATTCTGAGCAATCTCTTCTTCGTCTATTGTAGATCTAGTTGCTGTTTCTTTTCTATAATATAACTTAGACAAGCAAGCGGCATGGTAACTTGCTTCTAGAGCTACAAGATCTCCCTCGCTCAATTTAGCCAACAACTTCTCATCCTGTAATGCAGTCGCACATTCTCGAACATGAGTATCTAAGCCGAGGGTTGAAACTTTATGGAGTACTTGACTTCGAGTACCACCACCATCGCAAATAAAACACGTAGCAGGATCGTTGTTAGATGGAGTACTTGAACAAGAGCGTGTATATTTACCCCAATGTTAAAATCATTATCCACATTCAAAGAACGTTTTTCTGCTCGTTGAACTTTGGTGCTATGAGCAACTTCTATGCCAGCGAGCATTATTTTTCCTGAACGTATTTTCTATTCCGTTACCTCCTTCATCTAATCTTGACAGATCAATCTGAACTGGCAAAAGGCCTAGATCGCTAAACTTTACTATATTAGCTGCTATTGTCCTATATCCTGCTCCTACATCTGGGCGTTTAGAATCGGCAGGATATTGTAACTGCTCATTTTTGTTTTCATGGCATATGGCACATCGATTCCAGTCTGTCATTATTCAAATCATCTACTAGCAAATTTAGTTGGCTACTTTTAACTTATCAGTCTCTTCCAGTCACATTTCTAGTGAAATAAATAAAGTTGTTTTTTAATCTGTTATGCACAAATTGAACATTGTTATTGATGCTAAAATTATAAACCGATATTTTAAGCGCGTTGGATATTCAAATCCATGGAATTATTCTCATCAATCAGTTGTTTAACTTTTCATACTTACAGAACAAATAGTGCAAATTCAGGATTGTTTCAACTTTTTTCTTCCTTTCTTACGGTAAAACGAAAGCTTTGTTTTCTTCTACTATGACATCTTTTTGATATTCTCTGTGATTGAATATCTTTTAGCTCTCTTAGTATAGAATACTATGAGTAAAATATATTTTACATCCAGCCAAAAACGAAATGGCGGTCCTTGAGATACCCATTGCATTATGGGTATTTTTACCAGTCCCTCCAACACGAAAACTTTCAAGAACCCTAAACGTCGTTTCATGGCTAACAAATCCTTATAGATCATTATTTGATATTTTTATTAGGTATAATAGGTACAGAATGTACATCGAATGCTTCGATTAAAAGCACCAATGTTTCACTTCCGGTCTATGTTGCATCCACTTCCGGTTAAATAAATAGAGGCCAAGAAAATGTGCAGATTTTTCCCTTTTTGCCCTCAAAGTCGTAAGTGATATTCAACTTTCACTGATGAATAGCTACAAACACAAATTGAGCGAAATAAAATCATTTCGAGTATGAAGTTTATGATTTTTGAGCCTTGATATTTCACTTCCGGTTCAAGATGGCGTCATTTTGCAACATTCTCAATATCTAACGTCAGCACCATATTTCAGCTTGGCACTATATCACATATTGATTAGCATGCTAAAAGCTATATTTCCTGAAATTTTGGTGCTTTTGAGACAAAAGTGAACAATCCTAGCACATATCCGCCCCACTATTAAGATTAATACTTTTCTCAAGTTTGCTGCATCTATACGTTAAATAAAAAATAAAAAAATAAAAGTAAAATAAAAAAATAAAAGTGCGAATCTGGTCTAAAACATTTGAGTTTTCTTGGAGTTTTTAAGTACCAAAATGACATTTTTCAAGGAGTAAAGTATGATGAAGTAAATGAATCTTTGTAACATTTCTTTTTTTCGGTTATCGGTACGTTTTAGTATATTAACCTCAATTTTCTTGGAATAGATACATGCACCCTGAGAAAATGTTACACTGTAACTGCTGCTAAATTGGTTTCTTCTTTAGTAAATACAGTAATTTTAGATTTATCAATATGACTCAGTATAAGTTGTTCTTAAAAACCAGTCTTTGTGAATTATTTCCATGCAATTTTATTTTTTGATAGATTTAGCTCGGCCTCTGAATAGCCGACGAATATTTTGGTAGAGTGATTATGCACAAAGCTATTCAAGAAAATCTTCCTGGGAAACGCATTTCCTGGCAGCCTCGTTTTTAATTGCTTGGTGAATGATCACTCCACCAAAATATCGAAAGTCGGCTATTGAGGAGGCCTCAATGGTCAGCCTATCGACACATCTACTAACAAAACGTTATGAAAAACTTGATACATGTAACAGCGTCAAAATATTACGCTTTTAAACATGAGTATACATGTTGTGATAACTCAACTACTGTAACAAACAAATGAATGTCATCCGTGTTTTGAGAAACAATGGAGAACAATGTTACAATTAGTAACAGGATAAAAAAACAGCGCTTATATTTTTTTTCTTTAGTTCCCCAAGGATAACATCAAGCTCGCATCGTGCTGCGTTTCTTAGGTCTTGATCGATGTTAACATTCAGCACGCCACCACATTTCTTAATATGATCATATATGGGGCGCTGGGGAGTCACCGACCTTTCCTTGAAATTGTATTGCATGATCTCCGAATTGTTAAATGAGAATCAACCTCTCCGAATAGCGATTGCTTCGAGAAATCAAGCTTTGGCGTGCCTCGAGGCCAAAGTACATACGATTCAGACCTCAATCGTGAAGAATAGACAAGCAAGAAGCAGAGGAACTACACGACGTAGAAATAGACCGCAAGTCATAGTACCGCTGTTATGCAGGGTGATGGTGAACTAGTTCTGATTTGATCGCGCGCCGCTCGTATATTTTCCTGCGCTTTTAGTCCATGTTTGTCTTTTGGAGTCTTTTGGCTTTTTTATTGACTTCTGCATTCAAGGTTAAGATAGTCAAGTTTTTTTGTTAATAAGGTTATTACATTATTTAATAAATTAGTATATGCTGAAGACATGCCTGAGAGGTCATGCAGTTGGGCTCCCTGTGTTTATCCAAGCATGCGCTTAGAAATAGTAAACAAATCATATCGCGTTCGATCGCGTAAGCTTTTTTTCAATGTTTTATGTTAAAAAAAATTTTCCGGTAACTTACATTTTTAGAGAGAAACAAGAAAGATCTACAAGACGATATTGAAAAAGAAAGATTTCGTAGGCTTCAATTTCGATGAAACGTAAGTTCGTATAGAAGAATTGTCAGAAGCATATAAGTTAGTTGTTTTGCAACGCGATTTATAGGTTTATTTATGTTTGACAATTAAATTATTTACCTAGACTTGATTCCGAGCAAAGCCAAGATGTTAAAGTACGAACCGTAAGAGATGTATTGCATCGAAATGGTAGCGAAAACTGCACGTGGACATTGGCGGTCGTTGAAGGTAAGATGATAAGATTCGTATTTTTTAAGCTATTAAATACCTTGTTAAACATTGTGGCCTAAAGGGGCAAGTTGGAGCTAGGAGTTACGAGCAGCAGTAAGGGGGACACGCGAATCGCCGGCACACCCCCAAAAATGACACGGGTATAACCCGCAGTGACGAGGCCCTACAGGGGGTCTTGCGCGATCGGGTGGCATCGCGAAAAGTCCTTACTGCTGCTATATTTGGGTACTGCAAACGGAGGTAAAAAAAAAAATCTTATAAATATACGATGCACGAATGTAAGAAGTTCGTTAACGACTTTTGCATAATTTGTCTAAGACCTAAAGTTAGCGTACCTAAGCCACAACCCTTTTGGTGTTGTGGTAAGAAGATGCAAATAGAAGACGACACGTCAGCACAGTGTTACGAATGTGGTAAGAATATTCGTAATGCCGTGCCAAATGCTACCAGAGAGCAGTATTACGCTAATGGAGGCCGTAAGAAGACCCCATACAAAAGAATAAAATACTTCAGAGACTGGATGAGTCACATTCAAGGTCATCGGCCGGTATATTTAGACGACGAAGTAAAGAAGAAAATCATAGGCCATTTAGAAGAACCAACGCCACAAAATCTCAGAAAAACGCTGAAGAAATTAAAGCTGGGGAAATATTACAAAGCTATTCCCTATCTTTTGTCTGAAATTACCGGTAACCCTATTCCTGATGCCCCAGACATGCAAAGAGCCGAGTGGATGTTTTGTCGGTTGGATAAGGATATTCCTTATTACCCCGACGTAAATTACGACATATTTTACAAAATAGACCCCAACCACCCGCTGTTAGGATGGATCCCAAGAAGGTAGCGACTGACGTTCAATATGTAAACGAAACCCTGCCACGCTCTTTTCAAAATAGATGTTTATTGAGCGAGTTTTCGTTGTAGCTCCTCCTTTGCTTCTTGGTAGATCTTTTTGCGAGATTCGTCGGAAAGATCTTTGACGATTGTTTTTTTATTACCCGACTTTAACTCCCCGTATTTCTTTTCCTCCGCGAGGATCAAAGAGAACTCCGTGTCGTCGATTTTGCGGTCCCGAAAAGCCTTGGAGACCAAGTCGGCGATGGAGTTAGCCTTTGCTTTTGCTAGGGCTATGTGTGTGTCGTGCTTGGATATCTTACAGGACAATTGCTTCATAATACCCGTCGTAACAGCGGAAACGATGCCGCAGACGGCTCCAACGCTGGCCAAAGGAACGCCAACGACTATTCCAGGTCCGGTAAGTGAGGTGGCAACGCCGGTGCCTGTTAACGCCACGGACATGGAGCCGGAAGTTATCGCGATTTTATGTAATATGCTTCGGGCTCTAGCATACTTTTTCCT
>NW_022258685.1:13279-26835 GCF_009602425.1 Actinia tenebrosa | reverse complement strand
CAACCACACTTGGAGTGGGGGTCGTCCGTAGGTGGATTTTTGACACGGATCTTGCCCGTGTTGAGATTGCGCTGGAACCCCCATTCCCTATACTACTGCCTTGAGCTTGTTCCAAAAAACAGATAAAATTCACTACAAAAATGGCTGCCATTACCTCGTAGAAATCACTGAATCCTACCAAATCATTATTCGATACGTTGGTCAAACGTTTCCCAGTCGATAAAAAGTCGTAAGCAGTCGCAAACAGAGCAGCCAAGTTGACCAGCCAGTACGTGGGATTTCGGATAACATCGGCTATCCTCGCCATGCGCGCCTAGCTGTGCACGTGGGATCCGAAAGTAATTCGAAGTTTTACAACTCTTACACCGGGATGAACTTTATGTCAGTTATATTGTGTCATTTAACTATCTTTTTCGCTAGTCAAATAGGATATGAAGTATATCTGGGTAAACTCGATGGCATAGTGTCTACTGCTTATTAATATGCAGTAGACACAAAAACTAAAAGAAGTTTTCTTTCGTATTCAATAAATTATAGTATTAATAACAAATTATTTACAGATTATTGTGCTGTTATTTATCATGGGTTCATTGTGTTTTTTTACATAGAATAGTCGTATTCATATAAATATACATATTTACAAGGATAGAAGTTATGTTTTTAAAAGTTCTTAAATAAAACGTTTCCGACTGCGAAAGTCATCTTCAGTATGAGGTTAATTTGAATATAAATATCATCTAAATATCCAATCTAACACCAGGGATCAGTTGTTGTAAAGACAGTGCACATTCACTTGTTATGTTATTATTACCATGTAAGTCTAACACTTTTACACGACAATCATCACGTATTAATACTGAACACAGACACTGAGCACCAACATCTGTTATTTTATTCCAACTTAGGTCTAGGTGGGTTATATAAGAACGAGGCAACATGTCACATATTATCTTAACACCAACATCTGTTATATCATTACCACGTAGTGCTAGTTCTGTTATCTTAGTACGAGGCAACATGTCACATATTATTTTAACACATACATCGTCTAATTTACAACCAATTAGTGACAGTACATCAACATTAGAAATACGAACAAGAGAATTACACAACATTCTGATCCCCGATGCTGATAAAGATGACAACCTAATGTACAGTTGTTTAGTTTGTTCTGCGTTGATTAAATTCACTATATCTAATAAATAACTTATGTACAAACAATCGATATCAGTTATGAAACTAAATACAATCCTCCCATTCCTATCACAGTATCTGTGTTTAAGGTTATTTATTACTCTGGTAGAAAATCCATCGTCTTTGTACTCGTACAGACAGGATAAAGTTAGCAGTTTATTCCTCTCATCGTATTCATCCCCTGGTTTGATATTTTCTATCAACTTTTTCATCAGTTTTTCATCTTTTTCTCTTGAAAACATTCCCGCCATGAACATGAATGTCACATCGCTCGTTTTCTGTTTCATTGGGATTTGTTTTTTCTCTACAAACAAAAAAGCACAAAGATATTCTTGAATTGTTAAGTGGGTGAACGTATATTCAAGTGGTGGTTTCTCGAATGGAGATTTTTTAACGCCAGGACAACAGTCAAGTAATCCACTCGCTTTCAGGTTTGTTATTTCTTCATCGTTAAGATTGAATTTTTTCATATCATTTTCGTCGAAAATATATTTATCTTCCATCATTAAATTCACCGCTAGTTCAGCTAGTTTATATAATATTTCTTGTACTTTAGTTTCTTCCATTTCTTCATATTTAGAAGAGGAATGTTTCTTGATAAATACTTTGATTACTTGACGATAAAGTTCTGTTCTTGTGACGGGTAGTTTTTCTGTGGTTTTTGATTCAGTCATATACCACTTAATGCAGTAGCACATTAGAAAACACATCACAGGAATGTGACCAAAACTTAAAAGAATTTCATTCGTTTTGATGTGATCAAGTGCTTTGTTCTTCATGCTTTCGTTCTCTTTGAAATATTTTTCGATGTATTCTAGCACTTGAAGTGAAGAAAATCCTTGAATGTCACATCTCACATCAAAGACAATTTTTTGTAATTCCTCGGCTTCTTCAGGCCTCGAGGATATCAGGACCACTGCACCGTTTAACATCTTTCCTTTTATGATTTTGGCAATCAGAGCAGGAACAGGTATTTTTTCATCAGGGTCGTTTGGGTATCTCCTCTCAAAGTCGCCGGTGATTTTCTCTCGATGCGGTTTATACTCGTCATACCCATCAATAATGATGAGGAGCTTCTCAGGATTGTCATTCATGTACTGCAGTAATGGCTCGTCTATCACCGAGTGCTCGTTCAGTAGGGAGGACCGATTTAAGATATCACGCAAGTTAAGCCTTTTTTCTTTTGGAAAAACAAGTTGACGGAATGTCAACAGGAACACAAACTGAAAATCAGGTACTTTGGCATTTTCCTGACCTTCCTCAAACAATCGGTTATGCGACCAATCCCGTACCAGCTTTCGACAAAAGAGGGATTTTCCAATTCCTGCTTTGCCCGTCAACAAGATAGATTTAGGATTGGTCGTGCAAGAAGCTGTGGATTGTTGATCATCATTTTCTGGGCAAAGAAACATTTCTGAACAGCTCTTGAGTTTTGTACTACTTGCTTGAATTCCATCAAATTGCCTCCTGCCAAATCTCCTTTCCTTGGGTTCCTTGAAGTGTTTTGGACCGCGTTGGATAGTCACACTCGTAAAGATGTCATCAGTTCTAATTTTCTTGTCTTCTTCCTCTGACAACAGAAAATCATTTAGTTGTTTAATGGATGACTTCAGTTTTTCTGTATATTCTGAAAATCAAAACACAGCAATTTAACAAAACACAGTAAGAAAAGGTAAGTATAATATAATATAGTTTTTCTTCATTCATGAAGATATAGAAATATAGATAAGTTATAGTGCTTGGGAACGAGGTTACTCCGGGCGAAAGACCCTTGGAATTAAGTTCGGAAAAATTAATTTCCGACCACGCTGGGAATCAAACCCACGACCTTCGGAATTGTACTACCGATGCTCTACCAGCTGAGCTAGAGGTCAGACTGAGAGCAGGCCGGGGTGAAATAGATGTTAGGTCGCAGTAATTATGATGCAAAGATGAGAATATGTGGACCGCGTAGCACTTATGAAATACATGAAGTGCTACGCGGTCCACATATTCTCATTTTTTCTTCATTCGTTTATTTCTTCGTTTCTTCATTCATTCATTCATTCACTCACTCACTCATTAACTCTTTCGCTCACTCATTAACTCACTCACTCACTCATTGGAATGTAAAATGGATAAGACAATTAATGAATTTGATATTGTAAACTCAATTCTTATCAAGTATTTGCGCAAATGACTTTGACCTGTAGCTTGAGAAAAGAGAGCTGTTCTTTCCTAAGTAAAGACTTTGCGCCATGACGTGCCGGCGCCTATAATACAGCTTGGACCGCCTGTGGTTAGATGGCAGAACAATAATATCCCTTTGGTCTCGAGTTCTCTTTGCTCAGACACAATTTCAGCTTCGATGCACATGCTCAGATGTGCAATGAAGCGTTTTTGCCGCCTCTGATCGGAATATTGTGGACGCGAAACATTTTATCCGTTTTCATGTGTGGACGGAAAACTTTTTTTTCGGCTTTGGTGTGAAAGTTGCAGATTCAAATCTATCCGGCATTGTGTGGACGGGGCCTTAGTCTCGGTTGTGTGTTATAATATTCAGCTATTCAACCAAAACCCGTAGCATTTTAATCAACTCGTATTGTTCCGTAGTACGTACATTCCTTACTATACAATGTACCTTATTGAAAGAATAGAACAGATTTGTATACAATTGAGGCTAAGACTGAGCAGAGGGGAAATTGAAAAGGGAGTATTCAATGATTTCTCATGTAAAACGATTGTATTTTTCCTGCCATCTGACATGGCTGCCCTCACGTGATGGTTCAAAACACTTTTACATTGAGAGTAGACGAAAGGTTACGTATTGACTTTTCGCGTGAGGTTTTCCTCTTTATGCTAACCATATGGTCTAAATAAAATTGACTACGCCTCTTGGATCCACACTACTTTTTTTTACTTTGACGCAATTTATAGTCAATATAGGACCTACACATAAAAAACTGATGTCTTGTCGTTAATTTTCTTTTTGTGTTGAGTGTCTTCAAAAATAAAGTCTGTATATGCTTGTTTATTGTCATTAGTCAAATTAGGGCAATGAGATGTCCATATCAAAGCAGGCAAGAGAGGGGAGCCTCTCGTGTAAAATTCAATCCGATTTTAATTTAAAGGGGCACTAGCACGTAAATCGTCCGAATTTTAATTCAGCTGAAAATTTACTGGAATAACCCTTAAAGGTCTAATAATCACTGGTTCAAGTTTTTTCTGATATTCGGATGGGAAGTATTGTATTTTTCGAATTTTTATAGTATACTATGTCATATACTCAACAACGCTCCATACGTTTCTTTTTATTTTGTAATCAAAATATCCGTTAGTTTTATATTCAGTATTGAAGAAAATATATCATTAAATGACTCTAACCACGAGTTATGAACGTTAAGTCCCTCAGAGCCCACCTTTGGGCTCAATAGAAAAAGAGTAAAACCTGAAGTTTTATTTACAAAGAAATGTATTTTTAGCATTGAGTGTATCAAAGACACATATAGAATTTCGTAAAAATATAATACTTCACACTGGAATATAAAGAAAAAACTTTAACCAGTGATTATTAGACCCTTAAAGATTATTCCATTGAAGTTTCGGCTGAATTAAATTTCTGAAGACTTACGTGCTAGTCCCTCTTTAACATTATAATGCCAGATCTTTCAGGAGGACAAGGCAATACATTACATATTACGACATTATCGACATTATCACTATTTTTCAAAGACAATTCAGGAGGTTACTAAGCAACCTTTTACTCTCTTTGAATTAGGGAGATGGATGGGATAATTGAATGAAATGCAAGTGGAAATCTTTTAAATAAGATGAATATACACCTACTTGCATGAACGTTGTCATACGAAAATATAACAGTAATTTTGTGAGAAAGGAATACATTAAAAGACAAAAGAAAAAGTTCAGCTTCAGTGATCTTCTTTTGTTTTTTAATATAATTCCTATCCCACTAAATCACTTATGTTCTATTTTCGTATGACAACGTTCATGCAAGTAGGTGTATTGAGTTCTTACTAAAAATCATATCCTGTGTTCATGATATTAGACTGTAATATTTTGTTACTTTTGATAACATCCCATTTTATTATTGATCTCTTTAGAAGACATATATAAAAGTGTTAGCGTGAAATATAAAACTGCATTCCCAAGTGATTGATCAAAATTCATACACCATTAGGGGTATACTAAATGATTATACTGAAAGCTACAATTGTACACACCTTTGGCCTGTGAAGCATCTGCAGCTGAAATCCCTTTTACTTTCTTAAGAATCTCCTCCATCTTTCTAATTAATCTCTGCTCCATTTCTTCCCACTCTTCAAGTGCTCCAATAAAATTCTTTTCCTCTTCAGGGTCTGTTGTATCTATTTTCATCCTCTCAATCTCTGGTTTGTAATGAGGTCCACCTAGTCTCACCAACACATCTGAGATCTCACTCCAGTATTTCTCAAAATCACTGTCACTAACAGCTGTTTCTGTGATGTGGCCATAAAGTTCATTTCTATAATATTTGACTCGAGCCAAATCAGCTTCTCTACTCAGGTCTGTGGCAACAGGAAGCTTGTCCCATCCTGTTGGTGGTGGTGTTAAACCACATATATTACGCAACAGAACCAATAACAGTGTGATGTCAAAATCTGCTGAAGTGACAGGTGTACTTGGGCTAGCAGGGTAGAGTCTGTCCCATTGTCGTTTGTTTAGAATCCTCTTTGCTCTCAGTCCCTTTAGAGTAGAATGGACTTTTGTACTGAGTAGTGTGCTGTAAAGGGATCTTGGTGAATGGATCGAGTCAAATACATCTCTTAAGGCACGTCTTCCACCATCAATCAATAACTTACAAAGACGAGCAAAGTTAAGATTTTCCATTTTTGGAGATGCCCAGCTGGATGCCATCGGGGCTATCCCTGTTAAATAAAACATGTTTTAAAAGTTACTAACATGAGATCCTTCATGCCGATATGAAGCCATTCTATCCTAGCGTTTCGAAGATGCCACAAATGTTACAACAACATCGTTTCATTGCCTTTTTGTGGCTACTGCGCTTGCGCAGGAACTACTATTGCTATCGTGCAGGTCTCCGAAAGTAATTAATGTAACAATGGAACGCTTTCGGAACCAATGAGCAGAGACACTGTTGATCGTCTATTTTTCAGAAAAGACAACATCGCTCTTTGTCCGTTTTCGATGACCTACGACCTTCCAAGCCATGTGCTCTGCGTCGCTTTGCCTGGTTTTGTATTGTGAACGAGCTTTTGCGCAAGTGATCTTCCTTACAAGTAAAGTGTTTTGTAAAATAATGTATGTATTACGAGTACAGCTTTTGCTATTCTAATTTGTAAAATGAAAGTTGTTTTAAGCATTTTTGAAATTTTAGTTCGATACTTTGGTCAAGTTTACACAATATTCCGAGCTGAAGTCACAAGGAGAAGAACAACATTCTCAGTCGACGCGACAATAGCTTTACTACTTTAGTATTAATTTTCTATTGTGCAGTGTAAATATTTATAGTATAAGTAATAAAAAATGATTGATTGATTGGTTTACCTTCTGATTATTTATATCGAAAGATCATATAAAATAATACACTCCCAAACTAGAGAAGAACTAGAATACTATATAAAATAAACACGAGAAACATAATCAAACCGTCCTTAGGTGAACTCGTGGATGGTAGTTGCACTTTTCAGAGATTGGGCTCCCTGTGCCCTTTTTATGCTTGTTGACATTCGAAGGATTCAAAATATTTCGCTCGATTTAGCTGGTAAAATGAGAAATTGTCCTTTTATTTTCCTTTTACTACCTACGATGGAGTCAACTGAGTCAAGTATAGAGTATAATTGGAAGAAGATCTATTTGCAAACGCTTTCTCTGTTTTCAATTTAAAAGGCGGGCTTTGTGTTTTATTCCAGGAATCGTTCGACCTACGAGCTCAAAACTAAATACAGTCAATTCAAAAAATGTTGTCGTCGACCAGCTCAAGCCTACGCGACTGGACCGAAAGGAACTCTGGGCAGCAATCATTGAAGCCGAGTTGACTACATATTTTATCTGACTAGTTATGCCTGGTTTACAGCACGAACCTTCGTAGGCGAGCGGGAAGTGTTGAAGGAGACGTTTTCTTAATGCCTTCATATTTTCGAAATTGTGAACTGAATCATAACTACTTTATTTTTCTTTCCCTAAACCCAAAGACATGCATTTGATGGATTGTTTCTCGCTATTATTATCTTTACTACTAGCGGCAACAATTAATTCAGAACGAATATTTAACCGCTTCAGTGATTTTTACCCATATTTCTTTCGGTCCAGTTGCGTAGGCTTGAGCCGGTCGACGACAACGTTTTTTGAATTGACTGTATACGAGATAAGCGGCCGTCATTATGAAACAATCGGGGCGATCCTATAAGCTTCGACTAAATTGATTGAACGGCTCAAAAACTCCAAATCTGTTGAAATTTGGTACAGGGCAAGATAAAAAACGGGTCAAGATAACGTCAAAAGGTTGTAGCATTTACTTTAGTATTTTCAATAATAATCCATATTACATACTATTATTAAACACCAACCACGCTGCGAGCGGGACGTAAGAAGTGCACACTGAACCCAATATCTCAAGAGTGCAGGTAGTATTCAGAGTAGGGTATCCACGTGTTTGCCATGCGGCAATTTGATTTAACTCGTTGATACGCAAAATGTAGAAAGGAGTAACTGTCAGAGGCCTGAATATACAAATGTGTCATCAACTCACTTGCTCACTATGATGTTAGCAGATCGATATTTAAACGATATTATCAATCGTCTTATGTCGTCTGCTTACGAAGTTACATGAAGTTACTTGGATTTAGCTCTCGAACGCTCCTCGTAGATCTACGGCTCAAAACTATATTCATACTACAAATTTGCGTTTTGCTGCTGGATGTGGGAAAATATCTAGCACTGAGCATGCGCGCTGGCGAACATAGCTTTGCTTTGATCAAAAGAGTCTAGGAATGATGCAGGTTCATGCTAGAAAAAGTTGATAGGATAATTAGGTGGAAGGCATGTGGAATTCTTTCAAATGAGTTGATGTACTTAGGTCTTTCTAATATCCTATTCAGAGGTCACGATATGTATTATATTATTTGTCTATATTTGGCTACATCCATTTTATTATTGACCTTATCTATTTAGAAGACACCTTAACAAATTGACATCAGATTTTTATGTGTCTGTCCTCTTATTGACAATAAATTGCGTCATCACATTGTCAAAGTAGTGTGGATGTACGAGGCGTAGCCGAGTGGATCCGCATACTACTTTGACAATGTGATGGCGAAATTTATTGTCAATAAGAGGACAGACACATAAAAATCTGATGTCTATTTGTTTTTTACAATAGCAAAAACGATAAAAACTTCTCATTTTTAGTGATGAAAACAACCAACGGAAAGAGCGCGCGCTCGTTGACATCAGCTTTATCTGTCTGTCCTCTTATTGATGATAAAAAATAACCAATCAGCGCGCGAAAAATTTATTGTAAAATAAACGTTTTAGATTGTGAAATAAAAACTTTATTTCCTAGTGATTTATTAAAATACAGAAACCATCAGGGATAAGCAAAATGCCGGATTATTAATACTGAAGCTACAATTGTACACACCTTTGGCCTGAGAGGCATCTGCAGCTGAATTCCCTTCCACTATCGTACGAAGTAACTCCTCCTCCTTTCGAAACGACCTCTTCTTAATTTCTTCCCATTCGTGATCAAGTAGTGCAATAAACGTCTTTCCAAATTCAGGGTCCATTGCTTCTATCTTGAGTCTCTCGATATCTGGTTTGTAATGAGAATATTTTGAGGATAATTAGATGGGAAGCAAGTGGAATTCTTTACTGAGGTTAACGATCTTATTCTTTCTAAGGGAGCATTCATAATTTATATAGAGCGGGGGCCATGATGACTTTAATTTTTTCCTTTGCATATTTTGGAAGCCTCCCTGATGATCTAAGGGAGTTTTTTTTTCATATGATACAGAGATCTTATGTAAAGTCCGATCTATTTCGGAGAGATTTCGGAGGGCCACCAAGCGCGGTCAATTCATGTATGGTGCAAAGTATACACTAAAATATACACTAGAGCTTCGGGTTTAGAAAGTCATCCGTTACATAAAATGATGCCGAAGGTTAAAAACTCTAGATATCATCTTAGGGGAAAGTCAACTATGAAACCTAAAATCAACACCCAGCGTTTCATGAAACAAAAGAAATCCCAAAAAGCACCGAATCGTGGAAAACTATGACATCACCTCAATATTTACTTAATATTGCATTTATTTTATGCAGCCTTAGAAGTTATCAATGATCATGAAAGTCAGGGAAAGTGTGTTGCATTGATCTGTTGTAGTTCTGAAAAATTAAAAAAAAAAAATCGACGAGTTTTGGCATGATCGTAGTTTTCATGAAAGGGTCCGTAAAAAAGCGAAAAATGTAAACATTGCGTTTTTTATATTTTGAATCATATATTTTCAGTTTTGGGGAAGTCGCGTTACTAGATTACCTTCTAATTTTTAAATGAAGTACAGTATTAGGGACATATGACAATAGAATGAGTGATGTTTTTCGTAAATAGATAACCCAGAAGTAGCAATATTGGCTACGGGAAATCCATTGTTTAGTTTTCACGTAAATTATACTCTTAATTTAGATATCCCGAACATATGCTTACGAATGTTACATGAAGTTACTTGGATTTAGCTCTCGAACGCTCCTCGTAGATCTACGGCTCAAAACTATATTCATACTACAAATTTGTGTTTTGCTGCTGGATGTGAGATGATATCTAGCACTGAACATGCGCGCTGGCGAACATAGCTTTGCTTTGATCAAAAGAGTCTAGGAATGATGCATGTTCATGCCAGAAAAAGTTGATAGGATAATTAGGTGGAAGGCAAGTGGAATTCTTTCAAATGAGTTGATGTACTTAGGTCTTTCTAATATCCTATTCAGAGTTCACGATATGTATTATATTATTTGTCTATATTTGGCTACATCCATTTTATTATTGACCTTATCTATTTAGAAGACACCTTAACAAATTGACATCAGATTTTTATGTGTCTGTCCTCTTATTGACAATAAATTGCGTCATCACATTGTCAAAGTAGTGTGGATGTACGAGGCGTAGCCGAGTGGATCCGCATACTACTTTGACAATGTGATGGCGAAATTTATTGTCAATAAGAGGACAGACACATAAAAATCTGATGTCTATTTGTTTTTTACAATAGCAAAAACGATAAAAACTTCTCATTTTTAGTGATGAAAACAACCAACGGAAAGAGCGCGCGCTCGTTGACATCAGCTTTATCTGTCTGTCCTCTTATTGATGATAAAAAATAACCAATCAGCGCGCGAAAAATTTATTGTAAAATAAACGTTTTAGATTGTGAAATAAAAACTTTATTTCCTAGTGATTTATTAAAATACAGAAACCATCAGGGATAAGCAAAATGCCGGATTATTAATACTGAAGCTACAATTGTACACACCTTTGGCCTGAGAGGCATCTGCAGCTGAATTCCCTTCCACTATCGTACGAAGTAACTCCTCCTCCTTTCGAAACGACCTCTTCTTAATTTCTTCCCATTCGTGATCAAGTAGTGCAATAAACGTCTTTCCAAATTCAGGGTCCATTGCTTCTATCTTGAGTCTCTCGATATCTGGTTTGTAATGAGAATATTTTGAGGATAATTAGATGGGAAGCAAGTGGAATTCTTTATTGAGGTTAACGATCTTATTCTTTCTAAGGGAGCATTTATAATTTATATAGAGCGGGGGCCATGATGACTTTAATTTTTTCCTTTGCATATTTTGGAAGCCTCCCTGATGATCTAAGGGAGTTTTTTTTTCATATGATACAGAGATCTTGTGTAAAGTCCGATCTATTGCCATGTGGCAGTTGCCAATCAATGTCACTAATTTATCAATGTGGTTGAATGTGCGTGGGGCTGCGAATCATGTGTCGTAAATTAATGTCTACGCATATTCTTTATTTGTTAGTTGCTGAAATTCAAGGCTCAGCGCAGGATTAGGGAATTAAAAAATTGGATTGGATTAAACAACATGCAACAGTATAATTAAACGCTTTTTATTCGAGATGATTTTGGTCATTCATGTTCGAACGACGATTTCTTTGGCTTAAACGTAAAATTCGGTCACGAAAAATTCGGTCGTAGAAATCTTCGAGGAAGAGCCAAAAGAATTTAAAAATGAATCCCCCATCGTAGGGATCATTTTGATCAGGTGTTTTGTGGAGATCGAGGTTTAAAAACGATGAAATGGTTGAAAGTGTGTTGTTTTTTCAACATAAGATGGCGACTGTAATTTCCTCCATTTCAATAGTATATATACCTATTTCAATAAACGTTGTCATTGCCAAAGGCGGAAGGCGAAATAGGCGATAGGTCATTCTGACATGGAAATGGTTTCGTTGAATACCAAGAACATTGAATCAGTCTCAACACTAAGGTCCATGTTCTTGACGAGAAGAAGAAGCAGAAACACAGAAACACTATTCTTGGATCTTGCGATGACCTGTCTCTTTTCACCTATTGACTATCGCCTTTGGCGATGACAACGTTTATTGTTTTTATCGATTTTTTTCACTCTTTCCCATTACGGAGAAAAAATAACTATTTAGTTTTTCCGATTTCATTTTCACCATTCCCTTTAATCTAAATTGGCTTCCTGTGCCCCCTATATATAAATTATGAACGCTAGCTCCCTAAATATCCTGTCTATAGTTCTTGATACGCATTGTGTTATATGTCTATATTTGGCTACATCCATTTTATTATTGACCACTCGTATCTATTTAGAAGACAGCCTAAGGTTTAAGTGTGTGAAAAATGATCATATTCACTAGTGAATTATTAAAATATAGAAACCATTAGGGATAAGCTAAATGATTATTAATACTGAAGCTACAATTGTACACACCTTTGTCTTGTGAAGCATCTGCAGCTGTATCTTTTTTCACCATCTTATGAAGAACTTCCTTAATCTTTTTAAACAATATCTTCCATTTTCCTACTATCTTGAATCTCTCGATCTTTGGTTCGTAATGAGGTCCACCCAGTCTGACCAACACATCTGAGATCTCACTCCAGTATTTCTCAAAATCACTGTCACTAACAGCTGTTTCTGTGATGTGGCCATAAAGTTCATCTCCATAATATTTGATTCGAGCCAAATCAGCTTCTCTACTCAGGTCTGTGGCAACAGGAAGCTTGTCCCATCCTGTTGGTGGGGGTGTCAGACCACATATATTACGCAACAGTACCAATAACTGCGCGATGTCAAAATGTGCTGAAGTGACAGGTGTACTTGGGCTAGCAGGATAGAGTCTGTCCCATTGTTGTTCGGATAGAATCTTCTCTGCTCTCAGTCCCTTTAGAGTAGAATGCACTGTTGTACTGAGTAGTGTCCTGTGAAGGGAGCTTGGCGAATGGATAGAATCGAATACATCTCTTAAGGCACGTGTCCCACCATCAATTAACAGTCTGCACAGCCGATCAATTTCTTTTTCTTTTTTGAAAGATGCCCAACGAGCTGCTATGCGGTTTATTTCTGTTGAATAAAGTAAAGTTTTAGGAATTCATATTAACTTAGTCTTGCAAGATATATATAGTCTACATCCAATTGTTTCTAGAAGCCCTAGTATGGATAAACAAGTTATCACTAACTTTGAACACGGGGCTGAGAGCCTTCGGGGAACAACACCTTTTCTAAATTCTTGCCTTTTTGCATCGCTTATCTCGATTATCTCAATTATTTATAGTCAGTCGTTTTAATTTCCTTTGTCGTTAATCCAGCTTCACTCTGACCATGACTTTGTAAACGACTGAAGTCCAGTCACTGCCTTGTTTATCTAAATACAGTAAAGACCCGCATAAAAGAACCACTATTTTCCCAAATCAGGCTGCAATAGTTTTTATATATTTGGTCAGTACTAGTGAGAAATCAGGCAGAGTAGGTTCTTAACAGGTTCTTAACAGGTTCTTATTTGCAACAACAGGTCTCATGACCCCCTTAAAAATTGCTGTTTGCTTCGGTTCGAAGAATAGAAGCAAAATATTGTTTTCACGGTTCGCCTAATATGGAGAGTGGTTGCCATGGAGATAATGGCGCAACGAACGGCAAAAGGCGGGCTTTCGGGTTTCATTCTAGCCTGACTGCAAGGTTAAGCACGGCACACTAATTTTGTCTTGCTTTTATTACTTTTAAGAATCGTTGTAAACATCTTAGGACCTTTCTCCCTCAAGGTCTTTTTTCGCCTAACACTGCATTCGGGAGGGACCAGGTTTCCTCCTAAAAAGGGGGTTTTG
>NW_022258683.1:12782-22807 GCF_009602425.1 Actinia tenebrosa | reverse complement strand
CCTTACGGGCCTGTTGTCGTTCCCAGCTTATGTATACACCTAGCTAATTCTAAAAATAGTTGTCGTCGCCAAAGGCGCGATAGGCGATAGAAGGCGATTGGCGATAGGATTTCGTTGAATACAAACAACATTGAATCAGTCTCAACACTAAGGTCCATGTTCTTGACGAGAATAAAAAGCAGAAACAAAAATCTGTCCAGCTATTCTTGGATCTTGGAATGACCTATCTCCTATTGCTTTTCTCCTATATTGCTTATAGCCTTTGGCRATGAAAAAGGTTTTTGAAGTAGGTGTATGACGTCACCATTCCCTCGTCTCGTTTCAGCAGAGCGTCCCAAACGCCAGAGAGACAGCGACGCTCATTGGAGTCTCCTGTTATCCAACAGGAAGTTTAACCCTGTCGGCCCGCACGAATAAATTCTTATACCATCCCTGTGAAGTTATAACAACCCATGTAACGACTGGAAACGAGGCTTATAGGGGTGCGCGTATTATCGAAGCATCGCTGGTCAGGCTGACTGAGTACGACGATGGAAAAAGTGAGAAACCAGGCTAGTCACATAATTTATATTGAATTCGTCTTATTCCGGTATAAGTTACGATTACGATTACGATAAGTTACGAGTGCTCTATGAGATGGATGTGACCATTTTTTAATCTAAATTAGAATTGCTGCAAGTTCAGTAAAGACATTTTAATCCTCATGTGACAGAATGTTTGCGCGAGTAAAAGGTCGTACGTAACGTAACAGCGACATTGACGATCGGTGTCAATCTTCTTTCTGGAACCTTAATTTCGTACTACGCATGCTCAACAAACTAATTAAGTTGTTCGACCCAAATATTTCTTCGAACATGCAAAGTAAGAAAAAGGAGATTTTGGAACGAGATTGCACCAGTGTCTTTTCGTCTTGCGCGCGAGGCGCAAGAGTGTACATACGTGTTTTGTAACATATCTCATATCTAAAGTCCAGTCTGGCACTAACGCGGTGATAGAAAGCCCTTTTCGTTTTCTAGAAAGCCTAGGCAAATCAAAAGGTATTTATTTTTAACAAGTTGTATTCTAATGGACTTTAATTTCTACAAGGTAACAAAACACATAGCAAACAAGAAGTAGTGCGCGTTGAAAAAGAAGTCGAAAATACTGGTGAAAAAGATCTTCAGTTGGTTCTTCCCGCTCAATCACTACAGCCAACCATGATGCGCGCATGCAAATGCATCAAAGTGAGTTATTATTTAAAGGTGAGTGAATTAAAATATTTCCGCTTGGGCTGCCTGTGGCTGGATGCTAGAACAATTAAATATATTTGCTCTCGAGAATTGAATTCTTTCTCATGTAAAACGATTGTATTGTTCCTGCCATCTAACATGGCTGCCGTCACGTGATGCTGCAAAACCTCTATTACTATCGTGGAAACAATTTACTGTGACATAGCGCGCATTGATTTCTCTTACATATCAAGAAATTGCTCTATAAAACTTGTCGTTTCTGCTCAGCCATTTTCTATGTCCATATATGGAAACTACTTAACATATTTGAAGTTTGAGGTATGTTTGTATTGCAAAAAAGACCTTTTTCGAGGTAAATTTTATCCAAACTTACAGAAATTTGAGTGGAAACACATTTCTACGTCGGCCATTTTGTTTTTTGTCCAAGAAAAGACTGGAAAAGAGACACAGGGTAACCGTTGTTTGATAGGCTGTTTACCACAGGAAGCCCGCGAAAACGACACTGATTGTTTGATATGAATCCTTCGGCAGTACTGATTAAACCTTATCATTTAAGGTTCGAATGAAAATCAATGGAAAAAAGCAGAAGAAATCAGCCTTGATGATTCCAGTGGTTATTATTCCATCTCCTGTTCTACCTTCACCAAGACCAACAACGTTAACACAGTTACATTCTGATTTACGAAAAGACAGTCCTTATGATAGCGTAAGTAATATCACCCCAGGGACATTATTCTACGTCACAGGAAGTCCCTACGGTAATGAATGGGACACTTCAGCTGGGTCCCTTTATGAAAATAAACAGCACCGTTCAAGACGCACATCAAGGGTAGCACCTTTGGACGAGAACACTTCTGTTTCTTTCTTTTTTAACGACGAACCCTTTATTTCATACGTGTAATCGTATAATGACAGTTAGTCGCCAACTCTCAAAATATAAGTTAAAGTCTTTGAATCTCATTATCTGTTTCAAGTGGCGATCAAACAATGGCACTAACAACCACTTGTTGTCAACGTAGAATTCAAAATATCTACTAAAAACGCTAACCTACGGTTCAGCTATTAAGAGAACATTCTGCAAGAGACAGGAAATTACGTTATTGAATAAAACCAAAAAATTCTTGTATAGTTGGTTTGTAATCAATCTCTATGCAGAATGTAATAATGAACAATTTACTGTCATGGCCGCCATGTGGGCTGATATAACGATGCGGAAACCAATCTTTTTGCGCATTCATCCAACGTGGCAAATGACGTGGCATGATGGCTGAAGCTAATATATATTAATATACGCTAATAGAGTACAAACACTAAATGTTATACTAATAGTTATCACTATTTAGTAGTAAATAGCACTAATTAAACAAAAGAAAACAATAGAATTAGCATAAAATAGCGCTTTTTAGTGATATACATGGTGCATACTTTTAGTGTTTACATTCTATTAAGATGTACTAACTAAGAACTGATAATAATAATATTATCAAATTAATAATCTGCAGATTAAAAACGAGATCAAGTTTGTAATAAAATGCATCTCACCTTTTTCGCGCCAATGATTATTGTCTTGATTAAGTTCAAAAACATTATTCTTGATTCAACTAACCAATCAATACTGATTGGAATGCTAATGAAATGAATGAAGAATAGACCTAATTGCGAACGATCTAACAAACGAAGGTTCTAGCACTTATTAAATGAACCCTAACAAACAAATTAACAAAAGAACGAATAAATGACCTAAAGAAAAAAAATGAAAGACCTATAACGAACGAACGAACGAACAAATGACCCAATGAATTAAGAGCGAAATGAAGAAACGAAGGACCTCACTAATGAAGGAAGGACTGAACGACCGAAAGAGAGAACGAAAGAACGACCTCCTAAATGAACGAACGACCAAACGAAWGGACGGACGGATGGACGGACGCACGGACAGACGCACGGACGGAAGCACGGACGGACGCACGGACGGGATATTTATTGATGGATGAATAAATCAACTAAATTATTGAATTATAAAGAAAAGCTGGGAAGAGGGATGCGATTAGATAATGAACTGTCAAAGATATTAAGGAGTGGAGGGTTGGAAAGGAAAACTGATAAACCTAGAGAGGGATTCATGTACGTACAGAAGTTACTCTTTTAAGTACATTTGTGTATTATATTAACAGTTCATCACAGAAAGCACCTCAACAAACGAATCCAGCAGATCTTCCACCTCGCCTGTAGATGCTACTTCTTACATAAACAAAGGATATGCAGCTGAGGACGAAAGGCCAGAAAAACTCAACACCTACCTCTAGATTTTCGCCCCAAAAACAGTATTAAAATATTTTTTAACAGTTAACTATAAAAATACAACGATCCCTGACTATGCTTGAGTGTCCACCCAAACGATGGGTAGTCTGTTCCCAATGGAATACAGAATGTCCGACCAACAAACTCGAATTAATAAGATGTTTTAGTAGTTAATGATTATTTTTTAATGTACCTTTAGAATGCATCGGTTCTAAGACAGACATTTACAATTTTCAGCAATCGGTGTCTGTTCCATGCTGTATATCAAAGATACATTTTAGCTTGTCCGTCGTAGCAACAGTAACTAGGGAGGCAAAACAATGAATGATCGCTGTATAGACCGTTTTTTCAAGGTTGCGTGCGCATCCAACTTGACGGGCCACAAAACTGAAAAACGCAAATTCAGTAAAATGTTGAAGACAGTTTTATATTTAAAGAGGAGAATAAACAATTTTGTGAATTCTTATCAAAAACAATTTCGTAGCAATGCATGATAATACTGGTGTTCTGGTATCGTGGCCCTTCAAGTTTCTTAAATTTTGATGCGCACGCAGCCTTCATGAGAGAACGGTCTATTTATCTAAAAATTGAATTAGTAGTTAACGGGTACCCCCATCCAAACTACCTTGTTGCTTTGACGACAATAAATTTGGATTAAAATATGTGTCTTATGGTTTTATTTTTAGTTTCATTAGTAATGCGTTTTTGATCATATTTATATATAATCAACATGACTGTGATATTTTCCAAAGTCATATATAGAGAATAAATAGAAAACCCTAGAACATCTGGATGACAATGCTTGAGCCCGGTGAAAAGAACTGCATGACCAAAAACCTTTTCTAACATTAATTTTTTCTCGGAAAAACATTCTGAGCTCCAGAAAAACTTGACAAATACAACTCACATCTTTAATAACTTTCCAAGCAACAAACTTAACTTTCTTTTATTACTTGGTCTAAGACAAAGACTGAGTGCCTTCTGGTCAGTAGAAGCTTACGTACGTACGCCAAATATAYATGAAAAAAATTAAAAGAACTTTCTAGTTTTTCTAAAGATTTAAATTAAAATCATTATCAGGAAAAAATCAGGACATTCTTTTTTGATTCACATTATATTTATTAGTTTTAATCATTGTCGAGCTCATTAAGTTTTCATATTGTTTCTGTTTATTGACTTAATAATCTTCCAAACTACTTCCTCAGAAAGTCAAGGGTAATATCGACAATTTAATATTGATTTTTCATAACATAAATTCATGTGTTTTTTTTTTAATTGTTTAATTGTTTTGTTTTAGTTAATCAAAACTCTAGAAACAGAACAAAACAAGGTCGTGCTTGCCGCCTAACATTGCTTATGGCAAAGGACAACATCGAGTGTACGAAAACTCAATAAGGTAAGAGAATATTTAGGACATTTTTATTTTTATTAGTATATGCTATCGCTGTTAATTTTTGAAATATTTTATGTTTAATGTAAGTGTCTTAATCGATATTCGGAGGACCTTGGAAAAAAACGCAGGAACCTACGTAACTTCTAACTATTTTCGTTTGGGTGCGACTAAAGGAAAGGAAAGGAAGTTGGCCCACTGCTTATTTAGCAAAAGCTGGTTTGAATAAAGGCTTGCATGAGAAACAGCTGTGGTGCTGCTTATAAATYCTCAGTGCTTCCAAGCGTTGTGTTTAACCAGTAGTGAAGCCCTTTCGGTGCTAGTGTTTCATGGCAGCTAAAAACCCATTGAGTGCTTGTGTAAAGTGCTTCTAAGGGTCGTGTAGAAAAGCCATTTCAGTGCTAGCCTGTTTTTCCCGCCAAAAAGCCGAGTCAATGCTTGGGTTTCAAGATAGTCAAAATGGTTTATTAGTGCTTGGATTGCCTTATTAAAAAACAAACAAGATGATGAATCGCAGCTATAMATCGCAATATTTTTGATATATAAAAGTTTTCTCGACAATATTTATTATATTTATCATCTTATGAATCTTAAAWTTTTTTTCCGATCACTTCCGAGGCGCTACTGTTTTGCTCCAAAAACTCACGCGTAGGCATCCATTAAATGCTGATTATCTCGAAAACAAGCTCGGGACACACTCCATTTTTCTTTTCATATTTGGAATCAGCATTAAACTTCAGGTTAAAGAAGTTTCAATTTTCAATTTTCTGTTTATTTTTTTCCAAAGTAGTCAGCCACCTAAACTCATTTCCCCCGTTAGTTTTCCAGTGAAACAAGCAGCACTTTATGATTTATATGAAGTTCTAAGAAAACGTCTATTCAAGATCTGTATCGGGCGTAATGATACTTGTATTCGTAATTCAAAGCCTTGGAGCCTATGTATTAGGAGATGAAACCTCCTTCAAATTTGACAATTAATTTTATGGTTACGGGGCAATGATCTGTCATGTTAAAACAAGTTTATTTTCAATAGCATATATGATTCGTCATAATCAACTTTTTTCTTGTTTTTTTTTTTCTTTTCGAACAAATTAGATCTGAACATCGGAAAAATAAATTTTAATCAAATAGCTAGGGAAAAAGTTAAATAAATGAATAAGGAAACGAAACAAGCTAAACAGAGATAAAATAGAAAGATTTAAAACCAAAATTCTCACCAGAACTGTAGTACTTCAAGCAAATGTAGTTTTTAATTGATGATATCTAATTCAGTCAGTTCGGGCCGTGAAATGCGTAGTCTAAATTACATGGTAATATAGCTTACCAGAGCATCCGAAAGGGCATTAAGTATATCCATAGTTAATAGAATATTAATCAATAGGATATTAATTATGGGTATATCTCAAGAGTAGTGAGTTAGTACTTCCTTAAGTCAATAAATATTTTATATAAACACGCTAGAACATTGTAATCAGCACCACCYTTGGCAGAACGGGAAAGAAAAGAAAACTGATCCAAAACAAACGTTATACAGCAACATTTTGTAGTAGCATCATCAAATGTTTAGGTTTCTTTTAGCTGTTGAAATGAGGCATTGATGATGATGACGGCGTCTTTTTTGAATAATAAAACCAAAGTCCCAGTTGCTAGGGCAACATGACGTCTTACTTTACCAATTTATGAACACTTAAGGCATGAGAATCTCGCTTCCAGAAGTAAGTTTAATTAGGAAAGCAAAGCTAAGACGTGAACTGTTACAGTAACAGACCTAGGTCTTTGAAAAGCATGATTTATTCAAGTTAATTGTAAGGTTTTGGCCGGATTGAGGAGACTTAGAGATTAGTCACCTTGAAATGCCTTCCGCTTTAAACCAATTAAAATGCAGGAAAGAATAAACCAACCAATCAAAATGCTTGATTTCAGCCCAGCAGGATACCGTTATTTTACCCGCTCATTTGCACAAATGAAATGTTGTTGTTTTTTTGCTTTGATGAACTATGACCACTGCGCATGCTCAGCCTTGTCAATTTAGCTTTTTATCAGCTTTCAAAATTTGAAGTTCATTTTCCTATAAAAACAAGCCCTAGATTCAAAATCACACCAAAATGATAAGAAAATGTATTAATTTATCTTGCCGTATTCTGAAATACAGGGATTTTAATTAAAGTCGCTCTGAAAAGCGGTCTGCAAAAGCCGCTTTGTTTACAGAATACTTCTCTGATAACTACTGCGCGGTTGATGGCGAGTTTTTGTAGCAAGCTGCCTTTGATTTAAGTCAGTTACCCTGAGATTACAACCGTGCGTATTGTTCGTTTTTTGCCGGCCACAGCTGAAACTTGCTCTAACTTATCAATAAAACCGTATTTGGAGAGAACTGGAAGAATCTTTAYACACGCAAGACTTGAACGAAGGAAACAAGATATTTTTGAAGTCGTCAACCAAATACTTTTACTCAACCAACAAGTAAGAATCCAATGTATTATTCTGTGTATTAACTTAAGTATTCTATATATTCTGTTAATGGAAAACGCATGCGAGGACTATAGAGTTAGGACAGGCAAACTGATGATTAATACGTGTCCAGTATTTTATTTGATGCAGTAGGTATTGTACRTTAGGAAGAACTCAGGGAAAGTGTCATGAAAGATAATGGTTTTCCATTGGTAGGAAATTTTTWAAAATCTTCGTTTTCCCCCTTGAGATTTTGTTTTATAACTGGGAGAGAGAAACCTTTTTGTTGAAGTATAGGGAAATGCCTTCGAATAGAATTAGAAATTAGAGAACTGACATTTTTATGTTTATTCCAAACGGATAAAAAACGTATTCAAAGTCTCGAGAAAAACAAGACCAAGCACTTTACTCAAGAAGAATGGACAACCAATTGTGATCATTGTGACTTAGCCAATGCACTCATACAGGCTTGAATCCAAGACTTATGTAAGCACTTTACTCAAGAAGAATGGACAACCAATTGTGATCATTGTGACTTAGCCAATGCACTCATACAGGCTTGAATCCAAACCTTATGTAATCTTTCGGATCTCAGAAAGCTAATTCAGTTCGTGATATAAGAACGTTTGAACATTAAAAGAAACTGGTTCACACTGAAGGCTGTGGGATATATACAGTTAAAATATTTCCCAATTCAATAATTTTTGCTCTAATATAAGTCCAATATTTTTTTATATATTTAATATGAACCTTTTCTAAAGTACCTCCTAATTCTGTTAACAAAATAAAAATCAAAAATACTGGAATTAAGCAAGAATACATTGTTGATAATTTAATGATGAGGTTATAGCAAATTTTACCTACGTGTGTGTGGGTGTTTTTTTCTTGGATATATTAGCAACACAAAAGAATGAACTTCCCAAAATCCTTTCCTATGAAAGTGGGTATTATATAGAAACTGTTTTACATTCAGGATTCAGACACGAGAAGAACAGCGTCTGATCCAAACAAAAAAAAAATTGTTCTTGGCTTCTTGTTATAGAGTGATGTTTTTTAACTCGAGAAAAAATAGCCACGCATAATAGTTAGGTAGACGTACTCTAAACCAATTGTTTTCTTTTGTTATTATTATTACTATTATCATTATTATTACTCTATTATTATTATCAATACTATTAATAATAATAATTATTATTATTATTGTTGTTGTTGTTATTATTATTATTATTATTATCATTATTTTTGTTGTTATTATTATTATTATTATTATTGTTGTTGTTGTTATTATTATTATTATTACATGTTATTATTATCATTATTATTATTATTATTATTGTTGTTGTTATTATTATTATTATTATTATTRTTRTTRTTGTTGTTGTTGTTGTTGTTGTTGTTGTTRYTRYTGTTGTTGTTGTTGTTGTTGYTGYTGTTGTTGYTGYTGTTGTTGTTGTTGTTGTTGTTGTTGTTGTTGTTGTTGTTGTTGTTGTTGTTGTTGTTGTTGCTGTTGTTGTTGTTGTTGTTGTTGTTGTTGTTGTTGTTATCATTATTATTATCATTATTATCATCATCGACTAGTACTAATAGTCGTTCTTCTTTTACGGATAAAATAAAATCGCTCTTCCAGTTACTGCGTTTATTTCATTTTCATTTTCACCGTTTTTCACTGATCGAAATTTGTTTTTTCGCTGCCGTCAATCAAACCTAATCAGTCAGTACCTTTCATATTTTTGACTGGCGGCAGCGAAAAACCAAATTTCAGCGTGCAACTCGACTCGAGACTCGGTAACACAGAGTTCGCATGTTCATAAATATTGCAGTAATCAGTCAGTCAAGAAAGACAAGCATTTATGTTAAGTGGACAGTAACAGTGCTATGTCAGTATCTGGGAATGTCCATGAAAAGAAGAGATGTACTAGCGCTGTTGTRAACACTTCAGGTAAAATTATTGTTTAATTGGACTGGAGGAAATATGCAACCATAATAAGCAGAACTAGTATTAATCAAATAGATGTTTTTGGGGGGGAAAATGTAAATAAAATTTTTAAAAAAATAATAAGGAAATAAAAAAAGGAAAAAAAAGATATAATTTCAGTTTTACCTTACTAATCATTTACAGAATTTCTTCTAGCTCGGCTAACGATGTACTTGTTAGAAGTGAGAATTCTATTTTTCTTCATAATGATTTTATATTGATTTTGAGTCCATTTATACAGAAGCGTTCACTATCTTAGCATTATTTGTCGTGGTGACATCTTAATCGTGTTTAAATACACCAGATTAGTACGCGACCAATTTGTCCGGGACGCTTCAAAAATAATATATAGGTATTTGCGTTTGATATTAATCTTTAAACTTTGAGTGGTTATTTGATAGGTAACTTCGTTAATGCAACTATATCCTTTGCTTTCATATGAAATTTGAATATGGCAAAGAATGGTCACGTGGATATCGATACTTACCATCTATTAATATGAGCAGGTTCCAGATTTATATATATATCATTTTTTTAGACAAGGTTTTGGATTTTTCTAAAATAAGAAAAGGTAAGATATAGACTCGATGAATTTTCCTCTGATGAAAAAAATGTAGATTATACGAGAAGAGTGTAGATTTATACGAGAAGAGAGTAGATTTATATGAGAAGAGAGTAG
>NW_022258681.1:250045-260721 GCF_009602425.1 Actinia tenebrosa | reverse complement strand
TCCATCCCTCCATCCTTCCATCCATCCATCCAACCATCCCTCCATCCCTCAATCCCTCCAACCACTCACCCATCTGTCCATTTATACGTCCTTCCATCCATCCCTTCCATCTATCCATCCATCCCTTTCTCTATCCCATAACTTCCATCCATCCATCTATCCACAATTATCCATCAATTTACCTGTCCAACCATTTATTTGTCAGTTAATTTACTTTCAGTGATCAATTCATTTGCAATCAAATTAAAAGTTATCTTTACCAATCACCCAGGTTTACTGGCGAACCATTGGCGCAGGTCCCGAGGATGTAGCTTCCACCTCAGGTTTCTTGACCTTCCCTCCAAATATAAAGGAGAGATTTCTTAACATCGAGATCAAGGGAGATGACAAACCAGAACTGAATGAGACATTTGTGGTCATGCTGTATAGAGTTGATGGCGGAGGAGACTTGATTCCTAGCAAGCAAAATATCACTATTACAATAAGGTTTGTATGATATATTCTGGGGTCGTATGTGTTTTTATAGCCACCATGTTGGATGAGCCAAATGCTGTCGTCTTCGGTTCATCCAACATGGCGGCCATTTTTTGCTGGCTTTTATTGTCATAAGCATTGATACACGCCAGGCACACCTTCAGCCCCTAGCAAGAACAGTTACTTGCTGAACAAAGACTTGCGTTAAATAATGCCTTTAACGTATACCTTGAAACTTGTCACCAGTCCCTTGCTTTTTTTGATAGTACCATATATGTTAATCTTCTAGAGCCAATGACGATCCTCATGGAGTATTCAAGCTTAAGTCAGGTGCTCAGGGGATACTTGTGTCTTCCTCATCAAGAAAATTAAACATTACAATTCAGCGTGACCGTGGAACCTTTGGTGACGTGACTATTGATTACAGTGTCACGTACTCCTCGTGGTATCCTGGCAATCTTGGTGGGTCAGTCACGGTTCCTGATGGTAAAACAGAGGTAACAAAAAATCTTATATTAATAAAGATTGATTTATAAAATATTAAATGATGGGTTTTTTGATGAGACTAGAAAGAAAGAGGAAAAGATTGGAATTGTTTTTTAATTCTGACCCCCCTCCCCTCCCCCCAAGGATGTTTTTGTTATAGACGATAGTCTGTATGTTGCTTACTTAATGATTTGCTTGTTAGGTGAGTACACACGTAGCGCTGTCAGCATTTCTAGCTGTCGGATCTTCTTTCAAGATTACACTGACTAAAGCACGATACACCAGCAGTCAAGGTAAGTGCTTCTTGAATATCATTCCTAATATAAGGCCGCGTTCGTCACTGCTTATACTCAATTATCGAAAAATGACAATGAATACGAAAACGAGACGAACGGTGACCTGTTTCTTGTGCTTTTGATTTTAAGACATCGCAGTATCTTCTATCTTCTCGGTGGACGTTATAAAAGCTTTCTGCTTCCTTTTCAATTTTTTCAGTTTAGTTTAAATTGAAAATATGTGACTCACCGTTCGTCTCGTTTCAATGTTAATTCTCATGATTTATTCAAGATGGCAGAGAAGCCGTGAAGTGGGCTATGGAGTAAATTATACCTCAAGGTGCATCATGATTGATATGATTATCCATCTGATATCTGATTGGTTTTTTATTTCACAGGTCTTGATTCAGCGTTCTTACGGCCACGGCTGTCGTCCACGGACTTCCAAGCAACCATTCCCGTACCAGAAACGGCAGCTAACGGGCTGTTCAGTTTTGCAGCCGGCTCAACAAGACTCACCGCAGCAAATGGTAAATGTTTATGTGATTCATTTTACATCGAACATGCAAGAATCGAATGATTACTCAGTCTCCATAACCAGAGGCCCATGAATAAAGCACTCAAAGCCAGATCGAAGTGGAATTTAGAAGTGGATTTTTTCAAAGGGAGCAAAACCTAACCGGAGATCCCGTAGAAAAAAAACCCTCAAATCACAGGAGAGAACTAACAAACAGCTCTACTCACACGACACCGAGCCCGGAAATCTAACCCGGGTCGCATCGCCACCCGTGTTTCCCGTATCGAATATTTATCAGGTTACTAGTGAAGACTTGTTTGAGATTCCTGTTATGATTGGTTCGTTTGATATTGTCAGTGCCGTACCGTGACCGGCGTGCGTCTTGAATTTTCACAGTCATTTCAAACATCTACGCTATCAGCATCAATTTCAAACTCTGCACATTGAAAGATTTCATTAGTTCAGTTAAGCAAATTTGATGGATTCTTCTTTCTCCTAGATAATCAAGTTTCATCGATCATGGTTGTACGTCAAGGTCTTTATGGTAGTGTGACTGTCACGTGGTCTATGGGCTACCCACCTGACTCTGCTCCACCGGGATATACCGCTGGTCGTATTGAACCAACGACTAATGACTTGGTTTTTACTCCAAACACGAGAAACATGACTTTCTCAGTAAAGGTACAGTGTCACTGTTCGACAATAGTTTTATTGAATTCCTAATGTGCTTGTTTACGTTTCTTTATGAAACTTTTGAATTTAATTGATATCTTGAAACAACCTCTGGCTTGTCAAAGTCAGGGCACGGCTAACTCACAGATCCAACCCTGAAACAACCTCTGGGCTGATCAAAGTCAGTGCATGGCTAACTCACAGATCGAACCCTGAAACAACCTCTGGGCTGATCAAAGTCAGAGCATGGCTAACTCACAGATTGAACCCTGAAACAACCTCTGGGCTGATCAAAGTCAGAGCATGGCTAACTCACAGATTGAACCCTGAAACAACCTCTGGCTTGTCAAAGTCAGACCACGACTAACTCACGGATCAAACCCTGAAACAACCTCTGGGCTGATCAAAGTCAGAGCACGGCTAAATCACAAATGGAACCATAAAACGAGCTCTGGGCTGACTTAAATCAAGGCAGATATCGATTTGGAATTGACCATGTTGGGGGTTTTGGATGTAGGAAAATCTTTCGATTTCAAAAAGACACTGGTTATTCTTTCAAACTTGCAATGGTATAACGACCTTTTTTAATCTTATTGTTGTTTTGGCCAGGCCATACCAAAAACCTCACCTACCAGTCCACTAGTGTACGCCATTCATCTACAATCAGCTACGTCATCTGTACCTGGAGGTGCCAATGTTACAACATCATTATCTAACCGTACCGCGGTCATTGAATACAGCGGTGTAGTTGAGTTTGCACCAGATTCTCGATCCCAAGTCGTCACCGAGGGTGGACAAGTAAGATCAATAGTCTTTTTTTTTACAATAACAGAGCGTATTCTCGCAATCTGATTGGCTAACAACTATGATCAATGAGAGGACAGACACATAGAATGACGAATCGCTCGTGCACGGAGCCAGTGCGCGCTTGAACTGTTTTCTTTTAAACTTTCTCCTTGTTTTTAGATGCTTTTTTAAAATTTTATTGTAAAAAAAATAAATCGCTCAGAAATCTTAATTGACTGTCCTCTTATTTAACATAGCTGACGTCATGTATTGGAAATCTGTGAGCGATTTGTTAATCTTTGCACTCGGTCGTGGACCGTATTTCATAACTACGCGATCACACCTTTAATTTTCCATCACAATCCAAATATCTTCATCTTGTTTCTGTTACAGGTGATGTTCAGGCTGGTTCGTTTGTTCAGCATCTTTGATAACATCAAAGTTCGTTACATGGCACAGGGTGTAACTGCCACGGTCGACATGGCCGATGGCGAATACACAAAGAACTTTACTGTACCATCACGTGATAATGACGTCGCTGAAAGAGACTATAGCTACTATATTAACATCACAGGAGTCACAGGCGGTAAGCAAGGGATTTCAATACTGCTATTCTAATTCATACTATACGAAGGATTTGCAGCCATCTGCTCCTGTGTCTGCTCCTATTTCCACTCTACAGCGCCCCTATATTCCCAAATGTCATTTTATATATATTCTCTTGGCTAGGCTTATTATATATACACCTAATTGAAAAAACGTTGTCGGGTTCAAAAAAAGGTTATATCATCAAAGCTAAGACCGAAGGGGAGCATGGGAAGACAAACAATTTCGCTAATTTCATGCGTATTGCAGTTTTCCCTTCCTGTGCACATTTTATGCATCATGGCCTTGGCATGTTGTTAATCTAGGTTGACCGACTTTGCTCTACTGTACATTTTTACATATCAATATACAAATACAATACACATTTCGGAGTACCCAAAATCCTTTCGGTCTTAGCTTCGATGATGACCTTCTTGAACCCGACTACGTTTTTCCAATTAGGTGTATACATTGCTGTTTATTTACTAGGTCATTCCCCTCGACTCGGCACCAACACTGCTGCTCTAGTCAACGTTAAAGACAACGACGACGCAAACGGAGTTTTCAGTTTCGAGCCCACTTCAATGAAAGTTCCAGAGAATGCAACATCCGGGAACACGCGGACAGTTGAACTGACCATTAAGCGCACAGGAGGCACTCTCGGAGCAGTATCGGTGATTGTTCGTACTGTGGGTGGTGGTGAACCTTGGGACAAAGACGTCAGTCCAAAGGAACTGAAAGATGAGCTGGCAAAAAGACCACAAGATGCTAATGCTACAGTTGGGAATGACTACAACAAGCTGGAGAACACGGTCAACTTTGATGTTAGTATCATGTCCTTCTTTGTGTTGTGGGATATATATATTGTCTATATCTATAGTATTTGAGAAGGAACTTAAACACCGGCGTGTTAAAAGAATTGCAAACTGACTGACGTTTTGTACGTTAGACCTTCTTTGGAGTAAAAAAAGAGGATATATTGTTTTAAGCCTTGGTTGGGGTTTAACAGCTTCAGGTTTTTGCGTTCCGTATCTTTGTTTTCGTTTTGGTATTTTCCTTTTCTTTTGAGGTCAGTTCTCCACTAAAGATATGAAGCGAGCAAACGTGACCGCAGTGTAAAATGTTCTCGTTTTCCTTTATACCCTTATATTATTAAAACTTGTGAAGGGCCTATGTTCCCAAAGGAGCGAAGAAGACTAGGCTTATGCATACTTGCGCGACTAACACAGCCCAAGACACCTGAATGGGTTTTTGGCTTCCGTCAATCAAAAACTACTAACTAAGGCGTTGGAAATTTAATAGAAATGTGAGAGAAATTTAACAGAAATTTGACATAAATTTGACCGAAATTTGACATAAATTTGACATAAATTACTATATCTAGGCGTCTGCATCTTGATAAAAAGAAGATAAATGAGTATAAATACTACAAATTGTTTCCTGGTATTATTGCTAAAACAAGAGACGTGTCTGTTTGTTTTCACAGAGTGCCTTCCCCTTCCCTGCCGGAGGACAAAGTAAAACCATTCAGTTAACGATCCTAGAAGATTCGGTGCCTGAACCAGACGAGAAGGTGTATTTATACCTTACTGGTGCTACTGGAGGAGCAAGGTTGTCAACGAGTAGTGACAACTTACAGGTAACTAGTGTATTTGTATACACACCTATTTCAAAAAACGTTGTCAGTCCAAGATCTGATATTGGCGACCTGAGCCTAAACGAAATTTTTGTGCTTTATCTAATTGTTAATATATATTTCATTTCAATTATCATTCAGTCCTGGGCAGTCGTAACCATCGAAGGGAATGATCTAATGAACGGCGAGATTGGCTTCATATCAGGATCTCAGTCAGCCACCATTGATGAAGATGGCGCTGCTACAGGTATTTACTCGTCAATACCTACAAACACTTGCACACTACAGATTGCAGGATAATGGTTGATTATTAGGAATTTAGGATTTGATTTCCATCGCTGGGTTTCAATCAGCTGATCAAAATTTTCAAATATCATTATCTGCTTCAAATGGTGGTCAAACACTGATCATCATCATGTGCTGTCATTCCCTGTTAACTAAGTCTCCCTTGTTGGCGATTCTTTACTTTGCCAATAATCGCCAACGAGGGAGACTCTACTAGCAGGGAAGTGCTATCAGCCAGAAAGAATTCTATTGTAAACTTTTGATTCAGCTGATAGACATTCTGCATGACCCAGTAATTCTGTTCCCTCAAGAGAACATGAACTAGTTCTAGAGCATTCACAAGTTCATATTCTCTTGGTTCCCTGTATGGTTTCATAGCCAAAGCATGGACTTCAAAGTCGGCATTCCTTTATAAGGAAGCGTAACAATATTCATATTTGCTAACAATCTCGTTACACATATTTGCTGTTCATCTCATATCGAAAGTCCATGATGATTTATCTTTTTTCGACAGCCACCTTGAAGCTCGAGAGAAGAGGAGCCAAATTTGGGAGAGTTACTGTAAGTAAAACCTTGTTTTTTCAAATTTGTTTTCTAAGATTAAAAGTACAATATTTCTCTTTATTCTTGTGTTCTAGTCCTATGCTTCCTTGGCCCGTTATTTTTATTATTATTCTCAGACAACCACTTATTTATGCTATCCATAATTCCTATGAGAAGGAACATGCAATAATTGCTGAAAAGAATGACAGAATTAACTGTCCTTTACCTTACATTAAGTGTTCGAAATTCAGCTCGCCCTTCCATTTCAGGTTTTACGAAAGATTATTTTTTAATTTACTTTACCCTTAGCTTGAAACTAATCTAGTCTACCCTTATGTCTCTACTTGTCTTTAATAAGCTCGCATGTCGACGTGGCTTCTTTACAACTGCCCCAAACAAGCTACTCTTACATTCATCTTGTGTGTGTTACGGTAGAAATAACCAGCACTCAGCATCAAGTGATACATCCACCCTTTCTCTTGACGTAAAACTGTGTCTGGAGTAGAGTGTCTAACTTCTATCTTGGCTGTGCAGAATCTGTTTTAAACATCTTATTGCTTTTTGTTTTTCACTTATCCTGTTTTGGTTGAAGGATACGTCTGTTCTTTGTACTACTTTTCTCTTTCATTCTCTCTTTCTTTCTCTCTTTCTTCAGGTCGCAAATTGCTTTTATTGCAATACTGTCAAGGTAGTGTGCAAAGTCCTTTCTCTTATCTTCTTACCTTTGTTCCTCCTATTCACTTTTGCTTTCTTTACTCCTTGCTTTCGATCTGTGAGCCATGCCCTGACTTAGAATAGCTTAGAGGTTGTTTCAGGGTTCAATAAGATTGGAAGTTTCAAAATTTCTCTGTTTCTCACTCTTTTACTCAATCATTCTTTGTTTTTCCTTTTCTTCCTGCTATATATATCGTTTGTGCTCTCGCATCCTTTGACTATCTAAGGTATAGACAGACATAACTTTGGTTTTCTTTTCTTCTTTTTCAATATAAACTTTTAAGCTTGAAACAAGAACAAAATGTCTTAGAACATTGCTTTGCCATGCACGGCTGCAGGCCTAACTGCACACACCGTCCGAGATCTGATATGGGCGATCTGAGACTAAGCGCAGTTTTTGTGCTTTGATGTTTTCTGACTGAAAAACGAAAAATCTCAAGGTTATGTTTTATATAGAGGTTTTGCACCACCACGTGACGGCAGCCATGTTAGATGGCAGGAACAATACAGTCGTTTTACATGAGAAAGAATTCAATTCCCAAGAGCAAAGGGATTTTATCGTTCTATCAATCTAACCACAGGAAGCCCAAGCAGTATTGTGGGATGGGCACGTGATGGTGCAAAACCGCTATTCCAATATAAAAGGAAACTACGTTTTTCTGCAGTAAATATATTACAATTTCCTCGGTTTCAGATTTTAAATCTCCGACCGAAAACGGTTTTGAAATCGGTATACAGAAGCTTTTTATTGAAGTTAAACGTTGGTATACGTTTATTATCAGGTGTTGTGGCGTGTTCGTGAACCAGACAAGCGCCCACAGGTAGAAGAATACCAGGGCACTGTGACCTTTGACCGTGATGTCATGGAACAAGACCTCGTGATAACGATAAAGAAGGATGACGTAAGTACAACTATGGAAGTACACTTTATTACATGCTCTGTTGCTAATAATCAACACTATATCTTTGGCGTTGGCTCGAGTAATTCAGTACCGCTCGAAAGCTGGATTTTCATTACTCCCTAAGTACAGTACCGCTTTTGTAAAGGTTAGGTTTAGTGCTATCGTTTGGATGACCAATCTATTGTTTTATAATCCAATCATGTAACTCGTTCCGAGCGGTACGGGCTGGCTCGTTGGCTTTGGTTACTCACAGTAATAGGCCTCTTTACCTTGGGCGTAATTTTCTTACATTTCAGATCATGTGTCATTCTCTTTTTTATCCATATTTATGTGGCTTATCATACAGAACCGTTAGACAAATAAATGATACCCTAGGGAATGACATGTGGTCTGATATTAAAAACATTAGGCCAAAGCTAAAAGGGGCTACTTGCAAGGAGTAATTGCGTACGTGTGTCTTCTTTTTTTCAGATACCTGAATTCAGATACTCTTTCCACGTTGACCTGGTGAAGCTCCAAAACTCCGTACAAGCCAGAATAATACCATCAGCCAGCTCAGCTGTTATTACTGTACTTGACAGTGACTACCCGTATGGTGTGATCGGCTTCTCATCCCAGGACCTGTAAGTTCCTCGTTCAAAGTCAAACGTGTGAGGCTCGGGCTTGATCGTGTTAAACTAATGAAACTCTTTTGCTTTCAGGTATAAACCAGTTAACCTTAAGACAACAGAGGTCACCTTAGAAGTCGTTCGTAGCTATGGCAACACGACTGACGTCACTGTGACGTATGGTACAGAGATGGTGCCTGAGAAATCCACCGAATCTGGCATCCCTACGTCACAAGCTGTTGTCAATCAAGACTATCAACAGCCAAGCACAAAGACATTGGGATTCAAACCAGGGGAGGTAAGTATCGAGCACACATAGTAGACCAAGAAACTAGGGCGAGTGGTGAGGAGATGGGGCTAGTGGTGAGAGACTGGGGCTACTGGTGAAGAGAATGGGGCTAGTAGTGAAGAAACTAGGGCGAGTGGTGAGGAGATGGGGCTACTGGTGAGAACAATAAACCTAGTGGTGAGAGACTGGGGCTAGAAACGAGGAGACTGCGGCTACTGGTGAAGAGACTGGGGCTGGTGGTGAAGAAACTGGGGCTGGTGGTGAAGAAACTGGGGCGAGTGGTGAAGAAACTGGGGCGAGTGATGAAGAAACTGGGGCGAGTGTTTAGAGACTTGGGCTGATGGTGAGAGACTTCGTCTATTGCTGGATATCTCTTTTTTATTGTATCTCATGATTCACAATGCCTACTGCCAGGCACATTAGTACCCTGCTTGTTGCGGTAGCGATTTCTAAGCCTAAAGTGTTGACAAGATTTTATTATTGTTTTAGTCGTGGGACAACAGAGGTGACGTAAGAGACATGCCATTATCACGCGAATATTTTCTAAAAATGTATATTATAAGTAAAGAAGTAAAAAAGCTAAAAATGCATCGAGACAGATAATAAAATGGCTAGACTCTAAACCATTCCCTCTTGGGACGAGTATATACCGTTACCGTGCCGTGCCATGTGTTTTTTCTTTACTTATATATATTACCTACGTTTCCACCAACAGACAAGAAAGACCATTAGTATTACCCTGACTCCTGAGACTCCTTCAGACAGTCGCTATCCAAAGGCATTCAGGATCAAGATCCTCAACGTCACCAACAAGGCTATGTAAGTATAATCCAATTGTATAGAACGGTCTGAACCCAGGTGAATTAATATTAATCGAAGTATTATGATCATCCGTGTGGATGTAGTCCTGAGAAGGACTGTTTGATGTGACTGACGTTTCGACAACCTGAGCGGAAGACATCTTCAGAGTCAAGTGAAGAATAAAAGTCAGATTGGTCATATTTATACTGCCAATTTGATGTGACCAGTAACGTTTCGACAACCTGAGCGGAAGTCATCTTCAGAGTGAAGAATAAAAGTCAGATTGGTCATATTTATACTGGCAGTATAAATATGACCAATCTGACTTTTATTCTTGACTCTGAAGATGACTTCCGCTCAGGTTGTCGAAACGTCAGTCACATCAAACAGTCCTTCTCAGGACTACATCCACCCGGATGATCATAATACTTCGATTAACATAAGTATGATCCATCAAATGTTGCTAGATGTTTATTAGTTTATAAAGTTTTAAATCTCAATATCTGCTCCAAATAGTGGTCCCACACTGACCACCATGTGCTGTCAACCAAAAAGAATTCTATTGAAATCTTGTGATTCAGCTGATTAATATTCTGCACGAGACAGGAAATGACGTCAAATGAATTTAAGCTTTCAATTTTCAATGATTTCTACTCTTATCTCGCCCTGTGTCAAAAATGCGTAACCAAAATTTAACTAGATGTCCTTCTTCCTTCAATCAAAATGATACTCAACTCAGGTCGTTGAAGATTTGATTGGTCGAAGGCAGGAAGCTTGATGTCTTGTAGGGTTCGCTTTATATTGAAAATGAGTATAACGTAGGTTCGTTCTTTTACGTATTTCCAGTATCAATAAGGAGACTAGTCGTGCTATGGTGATAATATCTAATGATGAAGATACAACGAGATTCCTTGCCCTCCGTGCCAGATCAAGACTACCTTTAAATGATGAACATATTAACGAGTAAGTAAACATGTTCTGCTGTGCTGTGCTGTGCTGCGCTGCGCTGTGCTGTGCTGTGCTGTGCTGTGCTGTGCTGTGCTGTGCTGTGCTGTGCTGTGCTGTGCTGTGCTGTGCTGTGCTGTGCTGTGCTGTGCTGTGCT
>NW_022258681.1:214246-241249 GCF_009602425.1 Actinia tenebrosa | reverse complement strand
CTCACTCACTCACTGACTCGCTCACTCACTCACTCACTGACTCGCTCACTCACTCACTCACTGACTCACTCTCTGACTGGTGAACAGTCGTATTAGCGGTGATACTATTTCATTCTTACATTATATTGTGTCCATTTGTTATCAACAGAGGTACGCAACGTGATCATACTGTTCATAGGTGTAGCCATCACGTGGTTGTTTGCTGGTCTTCACCTGGCTTACGGCTACCTGTGGATGATTATCTTATTCGTTATCCTTGACGTCATACTGGTATGTACTATTAATACACATACATTACAAGAGAAATAACATTTTAATGAATAGCTAGAATTATAAATCGCAACAGGCATTTTACAGTAAGTATTTTCAATGTTGGATTGAACAATAGATTCCACCACGCGTAGCCTCAAATTCAAGCGTTTAAGAATTAGTTTATGCTGGGGAAACAAAGGTTTTTATTYTCATGAGAATAAACATGGCCGCCGTGTGATAGAGGTCCATAATACTAATTGACACTTGTTATGGTGACACTAGAGAAAAACGTTTGCGCATGCGTGCATTTCAGCACGTTTTCTAAGAACTTAGAAGCGTGTGAGTGAGAAAATAAATCTTCATTTTCTCCGAGCATAAAAAAATTTCTCAAGTATACCGGCTTTTTTTATACCAAGATACTGCATTGATTAAGTCAATATGAAAGAATTAGTCTCAAGTTTCAAAAGTAATTTTAAAATTTGGTATTTTGTGAAGTCCAAATTATCAGGCATGTTTGAAAGCCACCTTTACACATTTTTACAATAGCATGAAGACGTTTTGACTAATTTAAATAGGAATTAACGCATGCGCAGACGTTTTTCGCTTGTATCCAATATGGGTTACTATTGGCTAACAAAAAATTACGTACGTAAGCACGCGAACTGAAATATTCCTCGACATTTCGGTTAAGAATATCGTTGCGCTGATCTGTATGTAAATATCCTTTATCCTTCAGGGTCTCTATGTTTTCATCCTCTTCTTCGTATTACGTAATCAAGTACGTGGGGTCTTCAAGCAAACCTACGCGTTCAGGGGGGAGCCGCCCCCAATCCAAACCCACGATGATTTCTTCAGAAGTCAGATGGGAACAGAACACAGTTCAGGCAGCTCGAAAAGATTCAAGATGGGACAATCTCCCGAGATGCCGGTAAGTCTATTTATTCCACCTACCAGTGCGCTAAACGGCTAGGGAAACTAATTATTGCCAAAAGTGTCGGTAGGATCGAAGGCTTTTATGTCGTTCTCCTCTTCCGTGTCCTACCAATTTTTCACGGCCCATTACTTTGAAGAACCTGGAAAACCCTCGAAGCACAGGAGAGAACTAACAATCGACTCTAGTCACGTACGACGCCGAGCCCGGCAGAATCGACACGAGACACAGTTAAGTCATTTCACCCTGCAAACATTGTCGAATAGAATTTGGATGACTCACTTTCAACTAATTACTATAGTGTAGATTTCGTATGACAGTCACGCAACACGCACGGTCACGGTACGGTATTCGAGACAACCGTTCAATCCGCAGGCATTGCTAATTCGATCCGAATGTTACGGAGTTTGTGCGATGGGTTGCAGGATGTATTGTATTCTGGGTTCGGGTTATTGTATTGCAGGGTATTGTTTAGCTCCAAACTTATTGCTCTCGGCTTTTGTTTTATTGTCTTCATGCCTAAGGTGCCCTGCAACACCAAGAAAGAGCCAATTTTGTCAGTCATGAGAAATCTGCTACAGACATTTTTGAAACTTTTCATTCAACAGTTGTATCCGGAGTTCCCCTTTTTGGCGTCATTCCCCCGAGTGACCTACCCGCAATATATCCCTCCCTCGTCACCCCAAAACATCTGTAAACGTAACACAAATGCCAATGAGAAGGAGGGCCATAGACATCCTAGAACCCCCCATCCCCCACCCCCTCCCCACCCTTCTTCTTCTCCTGGGTACAGCTTATCATTCATTCTAATCGATTTAACCCATACACACAGATACGAGAATCAACGTCAACACATGGAGGCCAACCGATTCTACTTAGAAAAACTAAATTTGTTAGTGGCTCCTTTACTCCTTTAAAAATATATTGCATGCCTTATTATAAAACAACTGTTCTAAATCTCGCGTTCTGATTGGTTGGGAGCGCGTGCTTTATGAGAGCACACAGCACGCCGCGCACTTTCAGTAGTTTTGTCATTTATGTAACTTAAAAAATAAAAAATAAAAACTTGCTTGCTGTGCTGTGTGCAGTTATAAAGCACTTTGGAATTGGCAGAACACTCGAGAAGTGTCGAGATGCACTCCGTAACTGTCGTGCTTCTCCTAACACTTCTCTCGTGTTATTCCAACCCCTGCGTGCTTTATAACTGCACACAGCACGCGAACGCGTTTTCTATTTCTTCATCATACAACCAGTAGAATTTGCACTACCAATATTTAATAGATACACACTTTTTTTGGTCTGCAAGGGGACAGAATGACAAATATCCTTGAATTGAAAGTTGAACAAACAAGTTTTAAATTTCGTTTGAAATTTTAAAAATGAAATGCATTCCATAAAACAGCTAAACTAAGATTAACCTGACTTCTATAATAATCAATCTTTCTGGCTTTCGTATATTATTCCGAGTATTTTCATTCACTTTGATCAAAAATAAGTGGTTATCAAGATCAATAAAATGGAATGCACTTAGATTACCATCCAACAGTATCGAGCAACGCCTTGATTGCTACATCATCATAAATAGACAATATAAGGTGCAAAAGACTTTCCTTCACTCCCGGATTCCCCAAGAACCATGATTAAAGCTAACTGGATGATTTTATTATCTACAGAGCGAATGGGATGAACTTGATCACGTAGCAACGCCAAGTAGTAACCGCAAGTTGATGATCAACATGGACGATACTGGTTCTTTTGGTCGAGCAAACGAGACCTTTGAAGACGAGATGGAAACCCAAGACTTTGATGACTTGATCTTTGCATTGAAGACGGGAGGAAACTTTGACCCAGAACTTGATGATGAAAAAGATCCGTATGGTCGTGGAGCAGAGCACTTTGAACTAAGAAGAATATCCATACCAGACACACACTTATAATCAACTAGATTTTCCTACTTAAGCACTTGGCTTGGCGTAGCTCCAACTGAAAAAAAAAGAGAAATGACAAATACGCAGCTTCTAAAACGAAAAGAACATATGACGATCATCAACGAAAAAAAGTCATCCAAAATGGCGGCGATGACTTCACATGCAAGCAAAGAAATGTGTTAACCAACTAAATATATATACTTAATATTTTGCAGTCGTGATAATAGTATTTGTAAGAAAGCTTCGTAGGCAATCTATATTTTGATTATTTCTGAACAAGCAAAAGTTTTCTTATGATTAGCAGGCCCGCCAGTACAAGCACATAAGCAGTGTTTTGGAACAAACGTTAAAAAAATATTTTGTAAAGAAAGGAAAGAAAAATTCCCTCTTCTAGTATTCGAGCTTTTGCTTGCCCATGCTCAACGCACTTGTAAGACTTTCAATTTACAAGAGGAACTGCTGACCAGCCCTCATAGTGACAGCGGATTCATATGTTTTTGGTTGCTTCCAAAACAGAAAATTTTCGCTTGCTCCAAAGAAAGTAAACTGAAAACGAGCGCCACCGAAGTTGCTAACTTAGTCACAATAAAATAGATTTCAATTAGGTATTTTTTGTATAAAAAAACTAGAATATTATCGTAATTTGGCGGCATATATGTTTGTACGAGATGAAATCTGAAATTATCGCCATTTTTGTAAGATTAGCATTCTTCCTAATTCTGTAGCTTTTTTATTGATAAATATCTGTAATTCGAATATTTCTCTGTGCGACAAATAAGACTGGCAATATTCACAGCATCTGCTGATCACGTGGTTATTTCCCGCCCAGTTGAATGGCCAAATACTTTATAACGGGAAACAAGGTTTGAAAACATCCACGCTAGCCATCCAACTAGGCGCCACATGATCACGTGACAAGCAAGGGCGTACCACCCTTACATTTTTTAATGCAAGTGTTTCTTTAAATGTTGTGTGATGACTACATACGATTGATAATATTTATATTTATTCATCAAAGGCTACATTAAGAGTTAAAATGAAGCATACAATTTAAGGTTATTAATATGGATTGTATATTCAAAAGACTTTATACAATAAACTACTGTTTTATTTACTGTATTGTTTTTCTTCTTGGTTTTATCACTTTCATCACCCTGGTGCTCAGAGACTTTAATTCTGGCACCAATGCTCCTCCGCCGGACAGTCTCGGTCTAACTCTCCCAGGACACTGGAACAGGGGCATTTCTCGCAACAAAATGACTTCATACTGTATTAGCCGTTCCAAAGTTGAGAATAAACTGGGTTGAGTAAGCACAGACGCCATCTTGGAAATATGTTGATATATATAATATATATATTATGCATGTGAAACCCGGCCGTGAACGACAAAGGCCCTTGGTTGAAGATTAGCGCTGTTAGGCTCGGGTCAAAAGTCGAACTTCTCATGAACCGAACCTAATGTAAACAAATGATAACAAGGCGGTCTTCTTTCATGTAATTAGGTTTGGCTCATGCATGTGAAGTTCGACGTTTGACCTGAGCCTTATAGACGGTTTAAGTACGTCATCAATCGAATGGGAGAAGGCCTTCAGGGTCCAAAATCAACGAAGATCTATTGTTAGTTTTTTTCGTTAAAGGATTCGTTGTCTTGTTGATCGATTCAGGCGAGGGTTAAAACATTGAGAGAACTTTGCTTTATAGAGGTTTTTTTGAGCAGTTGCAACTGGAAATGCGTCGCTCGGACTTACCAGTAAAAGCTCTTATTGCATAGGAACATAGTTCTGATGTGTGTAGTAGATGCGGCGAGGTTTCGCCATGTAATCACTTCTTCTGCCCAAATCCGCGTTCCTATAGTTGAAGGCCCATGCTGTAGCAGCATCAGATAAGGCAGCTTGTAGTTTGTTTAATTCTGGCAGGTTTTTACTTCCCAGACGAAGATTTTGCTTAATCGCTGAAAAATAAAAGTGTCAAAATCAGCCAGGATTTCCTTAGTCGCCTTCGCAGTCATACGTCACTAGCAGGGCTGTCAACTCTCCCGGATAAACCGGGAGTCTCCAGATTTTGGACCGTATCTCCCGGCCTCCAGATTAGAGTATCAAATCTCCCGGATAATCCCTAAAGCTGACCATTTCTTGTCTTGTGAGACTCGACTTTCACAACCATAAAATTCCAATTATTTTGTGTCACGTTTGTGTTATTTTAAATCGCTAACAAAATCAAAACGTTCCTCATAAACTGTTCTTGCAAGCAGGCCATTGTAATATAAGCGTTAATCTGATTTGTCAGAAATAAACCAATCACATCAAATGTTACAAAGCAAAAGACGTCTTTTCGCGCGCTTTTTGACGCGCTGTGACGTCATGTCCCTTTCCTATCAATATCTCCAGATTTGAATATCTCGGGGGTTGACAGCCCTACACTAGTCTCCTCTCCCCAGATCTTGGAGGGACTGGGACTGATACTAATGACGATAGCTGGGAAAGAAAATACTGTTCTAACGATCGTTTTAAGTTTTTTCAATAAAGAATAATTCAATTCTCCGGAGAAAAGGATTTTATTGATTTGCCATTAAACATGGCCGCCGCGCCTGCACGTGATTATGCAAAACCTTTAAACCTCTTCGTTATCCAAATCTCGACCAGACAAGCTGTGTGAATGATTGCTAAGTCAGCTAAGCAAGATGATCAATCGAGCGTTCGAAGCGAGATAAAATCGAGCTTTAGAATTCGTATTTCACGAATTTAGTGAGGAAAGAAAACTAGTGAACCCAAAGAAAAACCGTACTGTCGTAGAACAGGAGAGAGCATTCAAACGAGACGCTCGACATGTAAAAACTGAGGACAAGTCTAGTGACCAACCTCAAAACCGAGCTCCTTCTTCGGGTACTGGACACAGTTTACAGTAATTCAATAGAAACAACAAAAGACCCCAAGTTATACAATAGAATGAAGCTCTGTCTGTGCATGCGCAGATTAAGCAAGTCGTGGCGGTAGAGTAGTAAGTAGCGTTAGACCCTTTCTACCTTCAATTGATAATTATATTCATAAGGAAACATAAACATGTAAGATTTATAAAAAATGAAAATATACCAAAATTCTTACACGATGTAAGTTTCCTTTTTATTCACTCGTTGAAGGGTACGTGAGGATTAATGGATTTCGACAATTTTACATGCGTTTTTTCGGAAAATTCATGGTTACATAATTAAGAGTTTTCTGACCTTTCAGTCGTGCTTGGGCAGCATCACTGAATAAACTCGTAGCACCTTCACCACTGGAACCAAGTGCTTTACGAGACTCACCAAACCCACCAGACGAAGCCTTTGTTTTCTCTTCGTCCTTGGTAATAGGTGTAAGACTTTCCTTTGAAGGAAGAGTGCTCACCTCTTGTTCCTTAATGGTCATTGAAGTAGTTTTTGGAAATTCTCCTTTTACGTCTTGCTTGGCAGCTTCGAAGGTTTTGGCTGTATTATGTTCATTCGGCCCCTCTACATTGACTTGACTGGACACTGGTTCATCTTTGGAACTGGATTCTGGCTTTGAATATAAAGTTTCTTCCGGTATTTTACCTGACGCGGTGACCGCAATTGGTGCTGGGGTTACTGTTGTCGGTGGGTTTTCAATATTGATGGGCGCTTTCGTTGATTTTGATTTTGGAGCTTCTGATGGACAAGGCGGGGCTGGACATAGCGCAGGGGAGGAGGCTCCAGGACTAATCTTGAGTTTGATATCCATGGCAACCATGCCATCTGGTTTAATTTCATATATTCCGCCACCTTTGGAAAGGAACCAATGACAATGTTACGCATGCGCATTTGACAAAATATATTCAAAATTAATTTTATGCTAAGAAGAGATGCTCTCCAAGCAAACCATTAGTTGGCCTTTCCGAACTCGCGCGGAAAACGTTAACGAGTAGCAGCCTCGCTGAGTCATGGGGCTATCTAAGGAACACCATTTGTCTTTTTCGTTTTACAGGCTTTGTTTTTTGAATCGCGTCACATTTGATTTGGTTTTCAGTCTGTTATTCAAGAGAAATCATTTCTAAGTTTTCCGCCATATTGAATAAAAATGGCGTCTTCTTAAACAGCCACATGATTCAGCGCACTGATAAGAAAATGTATGAGGAAAGAAACTAGTTTAGTAAAACTTCTTACCAATGACATCTCCATCATCAATCTTAAAACTTCCCATTTTGTTCTTTTCCCCCTCTGAATTAGGTTTTTCATTCGGCGTAGTTTCGCTGGAGGGTTTTTCATTCGGCGTACTTTCGCTGGAGGGTTTTTCGTTCGGCTTAGTTTCGCTGGAGGGTTTTTCATTCGGCTTAGCTTCGCTGGAGGGTTTTTCATTGGGCTTAGTTTCGCTGGAGGGTTCTTCATTCGGCGAAGTTTCGCTTGGGGGTTTTTCGTTCGGCGCGGATTCGGTCGAAGGGTTTTCAGCTTTGTCGGCTTTGAGTTGTTGGTAAGGTCTAATGAATGGATCGTATGCATTGGAAACCGTACTTTCAATGGATTGTTGAATGAACTGTCGTTGACGATCAAGACCAAGGCTCATCGGTGAAACTATTACACCTTGTAAAGTCAGACCTGCCAAGACAGACTTTGTGAATTAAAATATATACAAGTGCTTTCAAATGATTTACAGTGCTAATCGAGGTCCCCACGGTTTTTCCATTAGCACTGTAAAACAAGAATGCATGTTTAGGGTAAGTTTGGTTGAAAATACATCCTACAAAGCTAGAGGCGTAATTTCAATATCGTATTTGTTATCTAACTAGTTTAGGGGGAATTCAAATTTCTAATTCTCATAGTCACCATATCTTGGTTGAATCTAAGTTTTGGCATTGCCATAGGTATTTCCTGAGTTCGATTAACCGGATCCATTGTGGTCTAAGCTTTGGTACAAACAACACCATATAAGGCATGCAAATCAAAAGATGGTTGTACCGAAGCTACACCACAATGCATATGTTCCCTATCTCGGAAAAGGTCCGTATATCAATCAAAATAAAAGCAAACCAGACATTTACCACTTTCCATACATCGGTTCACTGGTCAAACACATAGCGAAGCGCCAAGGCAGTTTCAAAAAATTATTCAAATTTGAACCTTTGACCAGTGAATAGATGTATGGAAGATGGTGAATTGTTTATTTTTATACTCACATAAAATCAACTTGGCCATAAAATTACGAGCTGCCATCATAGTTGGAAATTTCCTGCAAAAATAATAGTGATTCAGAGTTGGATCATACTGTAGTCGCTTCGTTAGGTCATTTCTAGGGCCACCCGGGTCCTCCCTAAAATTAGGGAGGAAGAATTGTAAGACTGGTTCAGAATGGCGTCGGAATCGTAAGCAACATACGTAGACTTATTAGTCTACTACACATTAACAGTACTTGTCTTTTTTCACAACTAAGTGATAGTAAAGACAGTAAATAGACATAAATTGCAAATATGTGTATCTTGGAAATGGGAAAGCACAACAACCACAAAAAAACCTTGACAACACAAAACATTTCAAGTCGAGGCTCCGGACTAGGAAACAATGACGTAGTCGTAATCATTCTGGCTTTTCTTTCCCCACAGAGCCTCGACTCGACTTTTTTTTTGTGCGTGCTCACATTCGACCAAAATACCGAACGTTGGCTAATATTTTTGACAATAGACCTCCTCGACTCGGGTGTAATGTTTTCCCATGCATTTCAGACAACGTTTCATTTCTCTTGAAAAATAAGATTCTTTTGTTTGAGTTGTAGAGTGTAAACAATATAACCGTGAAACTTTAGTAATACTAAATAGCACAATTTCATGCAAATTCCATTGTTTTTTATTGTTTAATTAACACTATTTTGTACTATTTAGTAATTAGTGTTTCACGGATTAATTGTTTGCACTCTATCGCTTGTATCCAATATATATATATTTCATAGTGTCCTTTCATGTGCTACCGAGCGTAACCGTTAAACAAAGAAATGATACTTTAGGGAATGACACGAGGTCTATTCTTGTTTTTTTGTTCCTTCTTCTTCTCTTGGCTGTATAATAAATCTACGGTTTTTCTTATGATTTGCAATTGTAGGAAATTGACCCTCGAGTTTTTGGCTTCCATCAACTCGGTTTGTTGTTTTTACGATAAACGGAAGCCAAAACAAAAATAAACGTTCGGCGTCTATAGTTGACTGGGTCACCGAAAAAATGAAAATGGTTTAGAATGAAAAACTTCTTCATATTCTAGTGATTCTGATTGTTGACACTACTTTAATGAAAAACAGATTGCACTAAGGTCGATATAATATACAAGACAACTTACCAATTACCAAACCGATTCCTATAACGGCCTTATTTATTTTCTTTCTCACCTTGTGGACAATCAATATCTTTTCAGGTTTGTTTCTTGCTCATTTGTTTCTGGTAATTGTGTTTTTTTTAATATAATAACAGAATTAGTGTTCTAGGTCTACGTTCTTGGACGTTTTGCAAGCTTTGACTGCAATGACTTATTTATCGGATCCGGAACATATTAACACTATGAAAACAGGTTTAAACTGGTGCTCTTTTCATTCTATTGTCTGACTCCGTCTGTCACCAAATATTGGTCAGTGTTCTTTTTTTATATGCAGACCCCTCCCTTACGTCCCTACCCAATAAAAGAAAGGCAAAGGAAAGGAAAGGAAAGGAAAGGAAAGGAAAGGAAAGGAAAGGAAAGGAAAGAAAAAAGGTAAAAAAAGGAATATCTCTCAATAAAGGCATTTCCTACGGACTTCTCAAAACACGCTAAAACCATCATCTTTGATTGAAACTCGGCACTGAGACGTTTCCGGAGAATTCCAGTTATGCGATCGGCGAATACCTTGTTGAAAGACTAAAAAACTAAATGCAACAATAGCTACGTGATAAGACTTTCAGCCAGATTTCACCTTCACTGTCTCCACTGCATAACAGGAACTATTAGACGGTCGGCGAATATGATTTAATGGGTTGCCTGTGACAAAGTCTTAAAATAACTTCATCAGGTATTTCCCTACGGCCCTGCTTGACGAACTTTAAGAAAATTGCGCAACTCTACCCAGAAGACTCTCGGCATTATCCAAGAGGCCGTTGCTGGCATGYGACTGTTGTCAATCGATGTTACTACGTTTCCAAAGTGATCGATTGGAGGTAGGGCTACGTATGACGTGTCGCAAATTGATTTCCACGCATGTTCTTTTTCGTTAACTGCTGAAATTCAGAGCTGAAATTCAAGGCAAGTGAAGTGAAGTGAAATCTTAGAAAAGGGTCTAGGTTAAAACAAGATTTAAAAAATTTCCAAATGTCGTAAAAGGATCCTTACTTTTATTCGTCTTCTCTAATTTTGATTCGGCTAATCAAAGCAGCATATGTATTTCAATCTCAACTAGAGTGAGCTTGACATAATCAATGTATATCTGTAAAAATAAAATAAATAAATAAAATAGAATAAAAATGAAATGAAAAAACAACAACTATAGATTGAAAACATTGAAGTCAGTATAATGTCAAGTTCACACGATATCATTGGCTGAAGGGTCTCGGCAGCGCACTGATTCTAAAAATAGCTTAAAGATTCGGACAAACATTGCATTCTGTTTAACCGCTACGAGGATTATACGAAACGATTTTATTATTTTTACTTAAAGTTATAATAATAACCCATGTAAACTAAGATCAACTGCGATCGGCTGTGAAAATTATCTGCTGAAAATAAACTTGTAAGTTTGTTTGTCCGAATTTCGCCTTTGTCTTCGTTTTTATGACGTCACGGTTGCGCTGCGCTATTAGAAGCGGGAAAGTTGCTAGTATACTGAGTATATATAGACTGGAACTAAAAACATATGGTTATTAGATATTCTGAAAAGACATGCATCGTGGGAATTTGAAGTACTGAATTTCTTAGTTTCAAATAATTTTAGATTGAAGTTTTATTTCTAAACCCATTGTTATTTCGTAGTTTTAATGGATCTCAAGTCTGTAAAAATTCTCTCCTTAATTCAAGACCACCCTTTTGAGTATATAAAAGCAATCACCGACTTATCAAGTGAGACAAACACCTGTGATGGCCTTGATGACTTATATAATAAGAAATAAAAATGATCTTCGTGGAGGTTTGTTTGGATGTTTTATTATCAAAATAAAGAACAATTATGTTTTTTAAACTTTATTCTTTCGTCTAAACGAATATAAACTTTCTCAAAGAAGCAAATGAAAGTAAATTTTTTTTTCAATGGCGAGAAAACTCATTCACTCAAATGTCTTTATCATCATGTCATTCTGTCTCAGATTCATTCAAGATTGTCGCCTGTATTACCGGTAAAGTTATTATGGTAATTTCTTAGTAACTAAATCTAAATTAAACTAACGCTTTCGTTTCCCTTCGCACTGATGTTTTTATTGTTCGAAACCAAACACATATAGAGATTACAATTCGTGTTTGTGTAGTGCTAGACGAAGTTGCTTTTCAGGCTGACAGAATTCTTTCCGGCCATTAATGGAAAGTCTTCAGGGAACGCTTTAACTTTTACAGCAAGATCAACACCCTTTTAATATACAATAATCTTTTCAAACGTGTTTCTATATATTTGTAAAGTCATATATCAAATTATCTTTGGCTAAATTAAACTGCGGTGTGATTATAATAAATTTAAAGCAAATGATGTTTTATATAAAAAATAATTGTCAGATAAAGTTCCATTCGATTTTTTAGTCAGCTGCATAAAGACAGTATTAATTCTCGAAATGAAAAATATTTTCAACAAATGAGATTTTATATATATTTAGAACACTTGCAAATGATATTTGAAGAAGAGGGTCCTGAAGCGAATGGGAAGGGGGGGGATCCTAATCCCATTTCCAATCCTCTATTTTGACCAAATCCCATAGTCGTCCCTGCCTATGTTTCAGTCAAATCTCAATCCCATTCCCATTTTTTGATTGTTTTAGATTGTTTGAGAGAGCAGAGTATAAAGTCTCAGCCCCAAAAAGGCGAACCCCAGCTCTCATTTTACCTATTCATGTTCCTCTTTAATTAGGACAAACGGGGAAAAAACAAAGATTGCTAATGTGCAGTTCATTACCTGAAATTTCCGCGACACCTTTAATTTCGCGATTTTCGAAGAAAAAAATCGCTTTTAATATTCCTTATTTTTTTGGGGGTGACTCGAAAATTTCATGTCATGAACGTCCGAAACGTCAGTAAGTGTTTTCATCTTTTCACGGTGTATAATTTACCTTTTTATCATTACTGTTTCATTATAAACACCGACGCAGCTCACACTAGTTTTTATCTAGTTATCTCTTCTTATATTTTTATTCTTGGATTTTTTATGAAGCTTCTATCCGAAATAAAAAGAGACCAAAATAATATTTTTTTATATTATACGTAATTCCCATTAAGATCACGTGGTATAATCGACTCAAGCTAAAACTGTCACAAACTTCAATATTACTTTGTTAATAATTGAATTTATGTAATTCAACATTTCCGGCTGAGACAATGTTCTAAAAGCGGTAGACAGAAATGTCGAAAAACATTTCAAGTGTGTGACGTCAAGATTGTCATAGCAACCGACATTAGCATATCAAAAAAGAAGTGGGTTGATCCCTCGTGTTCCCCTTAACTGATTATCATATCATAGATACTTGAAATTCAGGGTTCTACTTGGTCAGCCACGCATTGTCCATAAAATAATAACGAAAACAAAAGCGCTATATCGTTTCGTGCAGCGCTGGTGATCCGTTTCAGTTGAATATTTATCGATTCGGACCGAACTTCAAAACATCTTTTACCGATTTGTACCTCGATTTTATATCTCTTACGCCACAAAATAGAATCTTAAAAAATCAGTGGAATAACTATAAAAGCCATAACAAAACTAAAATAAAAAATAAATTGTTTTATTTTATTACGTGAAACGCGAGTTCTTATGATTTCATTTCTTTCGATGAAAAGTTACTATTTAACTTTTTCTCGAATTATCTGCAAGTTCCGGCTTGCTCTGTTCATGAGATTTGTTGTTCAAGGTCGTTCCTCTTTCTTTACTAATGATAAGTATTTTTCAAGCGATTATGTTTTTCAACCAGCCAACAGGAATTAATATACACTTATGACGTCATTCCATCAAGGTCATTTACAAACTACGACAAAGCTTAAAATAATCACTGTGAACCATATTTAACATTGCAGTCACAACTTGCTTTTATCTCGCAATCGCTTTAAAATTCGAGTGCTTTTATGAGATCTAAGCAAAGCTTTTTACCCATCCGAATGATCCGAACTTCATTACAATCATTTTTTTCTTCGGAGTATTCGATATAGTTGTACCGCGGATTCGGTAATAAGTTTCACACATTGTCTTGGCTAGTATTTCATTTTTAATGCCATCAAAAACAGCCGACAATATCTAAAGTGGATATTCCACCAAGCCCATACAAGCCACGCTATACTTTCAAGTATATTTCCTTGTATATCATGTGAGGGCTAAATATATTAGAGATTTTAGTGGCCAGTTTGTTAATTTGTTTTGGGTTAACTGTGGTTTTTGAAGCACGCGGCATATTGCATGTCAAGCGTGACAATACCCATATAGATACGGCGCTGCGATTGGTTGGTTCGATCATCAATTGTTCTCCTATGGTCAGCAAGCTCACAAGAACGCCCGGGCCTTTTAATGCACAGCCTTCAGACTTGTCTCATGTTTTGGCCGTAAAATCACTCATTTCGTCTACCTAAAGCCTTGAAAATCTTCACACATCGAGTTCAAGTATCCGGGGACACGTTTACATCAAAAACTCTACAGTTTTACAGGTATTTTAAACGCCATTGGCGTTTTTACTTCTTTATGTTGTCCGAGCAAGCATTCGAAGCATGTACGATCATAAGCGCGATAAAAACTGTCTTGACAGAGTTCTCACTTGAATTTTCAGCGAAAAACCTATGCCATTTCGTTCCTTAGTCTTTTTTACATATTGTGTACTAATTTGGTTTTGTTTCTTTTCGAAATGTCTTCGAAATTCGTATTTTTACACGACCCAACACTCGTGGTATATTGTTGATGAATAACAAACAGCACAGATTTGAATTTCTAATTTTGTCACATTTCAAAAAAGTTTTGTCTGCACTAATAATCTTTACCCAACAGCCCCTTACAAGATCATATAATTGGAGTTTCGATTTTCTTATCTAAGTAACTGTAAGCAGAAAATCCCTTTATTTTCAAAGCAATATAGAATTTTAATTCGAAGGGCTCAAAAACGTGAGGTCGATGTTCAAGCAAGTCATGGACGTGCTTTTCATAAAACTAACTCAACTCCTTCCTGTTTGCTATAATCCTCGAATTCTCGATCTCCTTCCACTTAAAATACATCCCCTTTTTATTAAACCCCGTCTACTCTGAGATACCATCTTTTCTAGGACATTCTGAGAATAATAATTTTTGGTGTATATTATTATGGCTTTGAGTTCCTCTTCTACCATGGTAAACTACCCTCGAGGCAGTGGACTGTTTTATATCATCCGAGTAAAGTTGAACCATATTTTCTACTGACAAGCTGTCTGCTATAAAAAACGACGCTGCTGGCGCTAGACATCACATATTTTATCAACCCACTAGCAAAAATTTATCATACACGGGGATAACATCAATAAAATATTTTTAATTGTCCAAAATAAAATTAAGAAAAACGATGATAAAAAAAAAGTCATAAGTATGTTTATGTCAGCGAAATATTACAAATTTATAGCATTAAATGTTTTTCGTCCAGTTACTATAATTGTCTGAAAAAAAAGGTTTATATATTCCTGCCGATCGTTATCGCTGACTGTAATTAAAAACCGTGCCAAAAATATCGGCAAATCAATATTCCGTCTTGAATCGTAAATTTTCATAAAATTTTGAAGAGGGTTTATTCATTTTATATTTTTATAGTGGGAATTAAAAGTCTTGATTAAATTGTTTTGTTTTTAAGGCTGCGACCTTTTGGAAAATGTCTGTCATCGCGCTTCAACTTTTTCGAAGCATTATCTTACCCTCTTGTATCGCTTTCCTTTTCATTCGAAATTGTCTTGAAAATTYTGTTTCGACCGAGATATGAAATATGATCTTGATCTTTACAAAGACTGCAGAGTTTTTATTTAAGCCAATGAAAACCGGGCTATTCATGTCTCTAATCTTTGGGGATGATTCGAAAATTCATATTTCGTACAATTTGTTTACTTAAAATTGTTTTTCTATAAATTAATTATTTCGCCATTTCCGTATATTATCATAGTTTTTACAAGGTTATATTTCCATGGCGATGTTGCTTTTTGACACTTYTGAAGTCGCGTTATTAATGTCTGCTATTTACCGAAATCTCACAACTCGACACGGTGCAAGCCAGTCTTTTCTCTTTGTATTATTATTCTAAGGGTGTTCCATTCAGCCAATCAGATTTTTGTTTGAACAATTGATAACRCATTATACGATAAACTCGTTAATCGATTGTGACTGCATTCCTTCTTTAGAAATGGTTATTAAAGACGTCTCAAGTCCCCACAAAGATCAATATTTAGTGACATCTGTTCAATAGACTAAAGGTGTTCAAATTTTTTTCTTTCATAATTCTAAAATTTCCTTTATGGTTTGTCAGTGAATTTTAATATAGACAACTCCGTTTATTTATGCTTGTTAGACTTTGAATTCTCACAGACGAAACGTTATCCATACTCATTATAATGAATTCCAAACAAAGCCAAGCATGTCAAAGACCTGTGATCGATAAGTTACTGAGCCATGACTTTAATATAATTGTTAGTTTTTATACTTTTTATTATTATAGGGTATATAAATGCGCATACATTAGTGTTATTAAACTCTCGCATCAGCAGAAAGAGATTTCACGGGAAACTGTTTTTCATAACCTMTTAAACAATTAGAAAGTTAAGTGGACATCTCTCTACCTTCCTTGTCACATGCTGTTATCCCCAAAGTAGAAAGACCTATTGTATGTTCTAAGTCTTTTTTCTTTGAAAAATTAAAGAAAAAGAAAAAGAAAATGATTTGAATCATCTTTCTTTTTCATATATATTTAGTTTTAAAACGATTAAAAACAAATCATCTTTTAGTTATATTCCAAATTGAAAATATATGCCCACAAAATGTATAAATATATATTTTTAATGGAGACAAAGTAATTGTGATCAAAAAGTTATTTATCAGGCATTTAAATATATGTAGATAAACAATATCAATAACAAAAATATTTTAATCTTCTCACAGCAGGTAGAGAGTAGTGTTTTTGGCAGCTATTCTTATGATAATTACCAACTGCTTTGACTTACTTATCTTGATGTTATTATCATTTTAATGATAATTGTTGATGTACATATCTAAGCAATAAAAATAAGAAATGTTCTTTTCATAGAACTAGTTTAGTTCATATTTATATATTAACAAAATGTTTTTTTTAATAAAACTATGATATCAAATTATTTATCTATTTACTTATTTGATTACACCTAATTACAAGTAAAAAAGTATAAAAGTAAAAATAAAGAAATAACATATAGGAATTGATTAGAAATATTTCTCACAATAATTCGATCCTAAAGCCCTCTAAATTGATTAGAATAACTGTTTAAGTATACACCTAATTGAAAAAACATAGTCGGGCTCGAGAAGGTTTATATCATTGAAGCTAAGACCAAAAAGGATTTTGGGTACTCCGAAATGTGTATTATATTTGCATATAGACATGTAAAAATGCACAGTAGAGCAAAGTCGGTCGACCTAGATTAACAACATGCCAAGGCCATGATGCATAAAATGTGCACAGGAAGGGAAAACTGCAATACACATGAAATTAGCGTAATTCTTTTTTTTTTCCCATGCTCCCCTTAGCTTTGATGATATAACCTTTTTTTGAACCCGACAACTTTTTTTTAATTAGGTGTATACCAACAAGGTATTATCAAAAATGTCAGTCTGCATATACAAAACARTAAATTAATTGCTCCAGTTTTGCTTTAAAAAGTAATTAATCCCTATTTCTTATTTTGAAATTTTGTAAATTTATATGTTGCAAAACATTACTACAATACACCAGTTTTGAATTYGAAATTTGTTTTTGAAGGCCAGAGACTCATTTGTACAGTTGTTTATTTGCGTTAACTTTAACTTTATTTATTTATTTAGAGCTTTGTGATTCAACATCATTTAATTTTTTATAAATTGGTATTATCAATAAAACCTGATTTTTATCAATAAATCATACCTATTATATTAGCATTAAAAAATATATAATATATGATATATAATAATAAGTGATAAACTATAGGCTATGTTACAACTGGAATATAAATTAGAGCTCTGATTAAAACTATGCTAAAAATATAGACTAAAATAGAACCTAACAATACAATGAAAGACATAAACAAATTAACATTGTAAAGTAGCTTTGACCACACCAATCTATAAAAGTATGGCTCAATTATATTCGTGCCAAAGGTAGAAAAATAAATAAATGAATATTTGTCTTTGCCTGCAGAAATTAATTTTGACAAAATTATATCAATTTCTCGTGTCACTTTTTAATCTTAAAAGTAATTTTTGCAATTGATTCAAATAATTAGTGAAATTGTATTGCAAAAAAATATTTCTTGGATGCTCTCACTCGCCCCACAAACTATTATTTCTTAATTCTTTCCTTTCCACACTGTCACTGTAAGGACTCGTTTACTTGCATGAATAATATGASTTTCAAATTGCTAAGGATTAGAAAAGATAAAGTTATTTTTTAATCTGATAAAATTTATTGGTTTCTTATCTATCAAGTCTAAGGTTATACCTTCCACTTGGATTGGGAAAACAGATGAGATCTGGTTAAAGAAAAAATTAAGCTAGTTCYTCTTATTTTATGAAATTTAAGACATATACATGTAATATTTTATGGTATATAAAATTGATATTAATTGAGATATCATAAAAAAATGTCAAATTTATCAAGAYATCTATTTTATTTTTAGGATAATTTGGAAACATTTATATCTTGAAGATTAAAAGGTATTTTTACCTTTAATTTAATAACAGATTAGGCTGATATAGCCTAATCTTTTTAATATAATACTCAACTGAATTTCTAAGTTTATTCATTTATCAAAAGGTAGTATACAAATATAGATGTCAACTTTAAAATGAACATTAATTTGTTTGTTAGGTTTTTCCTCATAATCTTTAGTTGAAAAAGTAATGTTTTGTTTTATTGGTTTCATTTGAAGAAGAAAATGATAAAATCTAGATTCAAACTTGATTCATTGGTTGAAGAAACCCTTTAGTGGAAATATTCTCTAGCATAATTAAAAAATTTATATATCAATAATTTTTTCTATTTTTTTAAGAAAACAAATAAATAAAATCAATATTTTAAAAATCCAATTAAATTGAATAATAAAATCAAATAATAAAGTGAAATTTAAAATTCTGATAAGATTGATGAAGGAGATCCTATTTTGAGGAAACATTCATTTATCATTGATTATTAATCTATATTATTATTTTGTTTCATTCTATTTTTTTAAGAGAACGAAATGACAAAATGAAATTTTTTGATAAGATTAAATGAATGAAAAACCTTTTTTTGGGAGACATTCATCTTTCATAAATTGCCAATCCATATTATTTATTTAATTCTTTTTTTTTAATTAGGAAAATCAATATTTGAACATTCTAAATTGATTAAATGGATAAATTAATAAAACGTTTTTGTAGAAAGATTCGTCTATCATAAATTATCAATCCATATTAGTYATTTTGTTCTATATTTCAAGAGAACAAAATAACACTTTTGATAGGAAGTATGTTAAATACACTTGAGTGTTTATCTCCTACACACTGACTTCCCTGAAGGAGTCAAAAGAGGAAATAAGTCAGATATCAGACAATAAGCTCATTTTTATTATCAGTGGATGAATGATTTTGACATTTTGGTTTTATATCAATGTTTYATTTAATTAAAGTTCTTTTAATACTTTCTTTAGATATAAAATATTTATTTATATTAATTCTAATAGATTTAAATAGGTGTCTTTATTAGTTAAGTACTTTTGATTTATGATTAATTTGCAATTCAGAAGATATAATGCCACACATGCATAAACATAGAACAGMAACATGAATAATGTCAATATTTATCCTACCACCTTTTAAACATCTATATAAATAGAAAATTTGCATGATGGCATCATTTAACTCCTACTACCAGACTCCCTTGCGCTCTTTCTTTTGTTCTGTCAATTAACACCAATTGTCTTACTATTCTCATGAGGAAATAAAAATTTGAATAATGAAGAAAATTTGTGGAGCTTTATGGTAGTGGGAGTCAAATGATGCGGTCATGCAAACATCCTATTAAGATTAAATGTGATTTCAAGTCTCACCTCAAAATTAATAATTTATTTGCTAGTTGTGATTATTTATACTTTTTTCTGTTGGATTTGATTCTTATTATAGTTATTTTTCAGTTTTGAACTTAGTATTTCGTGTTAGGATAATGAAAGTTAAATGAAGTTGATGCTGATGTTTTGTAAATTTGATTCTTTTTATAGTGCTACTYTGACGAAAATCGCTCAAACTTGGATTCAGCTGAAACTTCCTAAGAATACTCTTTAAAGGTCCAATAATCACTGTATGAAGTGTTTTCTCGATATTCAGGACGAAAGTATGATATTTTTACAATTATTATTTTGAGTCTGTGACGTCATAGACTCAACATTGAACATCGCTCCATACATTTCTTWGTAGTTTATGGTCAAAATATCAGTAGTAAAGCTGATAAAGAAATACCCAAACACCCCATAAATATATATTATAGTCACAAGTAATGTAAAATAAGCACATTAGCCACCCTTTGGGCTTCTTAGGAATAAAATAAATTAAGGATTTGTATACAAAGAATATATGGAGCGAAGTTCGATGTTGAGTCTATGACGTCACAGACTCCAAAAATRATCGTAAAAATATCATACTTTCTTCCTGAATATYGAGAAAWCACTTCATACAGTGATTATTGGACCYTTAAAGAGTATTCTTAGGAAGTTTCAGCTGAATCCWAGTTTGAGCGATTTTCGTCAGAGTAGCACTTTATGGTATAATATTAAAGTTTTCTATTCAATTCTTTTGCAGATATGAATAACAATATGAAAAGCAGAAAATAGCATTTGACTGTGTCCATCAATATCATGACAGTTATTGTCCCAGAGATTAACACTCGGACATCTGTGGAAAAGATAGTATCACCCCCAGCTACTGGGATTATAACAAATGGCTTTGAAGAATGGAAAGATGATGAAACACCTGACAATGATASTATAACCAACTTACCACAGTGTTTGGATGAAGAGACATCCTTCACAGCAACAATWAAGAGCACTTCTGATTCAATCTCAATGGTCTTTTCCAAAAACAAAACTCCACATAAGAAGGAAACAAGTATGGCAAATGGTTCTGTTTTTCCTGGATCTGGGATGAAAGTCGTCAGCAGAGGCCGTCGGCGCAGTGTAGATAAGCAGTATAAGCCAACACAGCCAACCAATAGTGGTGGTAGTAGAGGTAGCACTAGAAGAAGTGGAAGGTATCAAAATTATGACAATAATTCTAGTAATGGAAACTCAGGAGCTGATGGAAATGGTGAAGACAATGATGACAGTGATGACGATGATGATGATGAATATATAGATGAAGATGATGATGATGAAGAAGAGGATGAGGAAGAGGAGGAAGAGGAAGAGGATGATGAGGATAATAAAAATGAAGAAGAAGATGAAGATGAAACTGCAAAYGGGCGAGACAAAACTGCTAATAGTATGGATAGCATCAATGAAAAACTCTTGAGCTCACTGAACATTAAGGTATGTCTTCTAATTTATTGCTAATAATATTACTGAAYATGTTTTGACACTAATCTTGTAAAAAAGTCTAACATGCTTTCGTTRTGGTACACACCATATGTCTAAAAATGTTTGTAACAATTGTTAATGGTACTTAATATTATGATAGGGTTCAGATGATACATCTGTGGTGATGATGAATTCAGGGACCTCTGAGATGACGTTAGCACCTGCTCCATCAGGTACCCCAGTAAACCTGGAGGGAGTTATCTRCCATGAGACAATGGGAGGTAAGATGAAATCTGCTTTGAATTGAAGTGTTTCATGATTATTAAACAAATTCTCAGGTTAGAATTGCCCTATTTCACTGTGACGTCACATCAAAGCAATCTATTGTTTAAACGCAAAGGATCATGGTTGTCGGAGGGGGTCAAATCAACTCAAATTCACCGAAAATTGTTCTAAAAACCCGTATCAATCCACGAAGAGAAGTAGAATAGCCAGCAAATGCTCAGAATATTTTTTAGTACAYATTAACACATATTATCTTAAAATAAGGCCATTTTAGATTAAACTGTTTCGCTAGGAGCAAATTTTGTTGTATTTTCTATTGGATTTTGCAATTCTATCCCCCACATAAACAAGCAGTGACGTCATAGGGAAATAGGGCAATTGAGTCTTGGTGATAAGCTAAAGGTTTATCTTTTGAATGGAAGCTTGGGTTTCTAATAAGTTTTGTTTTTGTTCTGCCTCTAGGTGTTTTAGTAGTGAACATAAAGTGGCGTAACAAGATTTATTGTGGTTCTCTTATGGATTGTACTAGGCATTCTTGGGCTAGACCCAGGTATGTATCCCACAAGATAGCCTCCCATTTAAACAGTTAAATAGTAGCGCCATTTTTTTTACTGCAAGTTGGATTAGGATATCAAATCACTTTTTTTAATGGGGGAAATGATATTTAATTTGTAAATACAGTTGACTCTCTCATAAGCTAAACATCGAGGGGTGAGGATTAAGTGGTACTTACAGGATCTATGGTTGTTTACGAGAGTGTTTGCTTATAAGAGATGTTTCAAAACGGGGATTTGAAAAGGTGGTCCTTTAAGGGAGATCGTTGTTTATGAATGTGGCTATTCAAAGAGAGTTGACTGTAGTCCTAATTCATTTTGGTGTAATGTTTACCTATTTCAGACCACATGTCATTCTCTTGAAGATAAGTTTCTTTCTTTCAGTTGTATGTATATTCTWGGGAGTGAGGTTGTATGAAATAGGTACCTGTAAACGTAACACAAAAGATGAATTTGGTCTATGATCCAACCTTTTCATCCTTGCATTTTGAAACATTTATTTGGGCATAGAAAGTGATCTCTAACTATGGTTTGGGCTACCTGTGTCTGTGTTACCACAGGCAGCCCAGTCCTTACCAGTCTTGAATTTTTTTCTCATAAAGCAAACAAACAACACATAGGCCTGTACAGACAACAATACGGTTTGCCCTGTTTTTGAATAAATATGCATTGTATTTTCCCAACAGATTTCAGTCATCAGACAGTAGTAATCAAGGCAAAACAAGACTGGGCAAAAATAATGGCAGAGGGAAAGGCAAGGGAAGAGGAAGGAGATTGAGAAATGAATCAGTAAACAGAGATAATGCTAATAATCATACAGGTAAGACAAACATTTCCCTGGGGGTGGGGGAAAGGTGGCTTTTTTGRTTGTAATATTTATATCCTCAAGATATTTAAAGCTATATTTTGATTGAAAGTGACAATACACCTCTTTACCTTGGTTGTAATGTTTTACCGTTCAAGACCACGTGAATTGTTGAGTATAGAGCATATGCATGTTACGTCATTGCCGCCATCTTGGTTGACGATAACAAAGCATTCCTCATTAGCTTCTCTTGTTTGATCAACCAACATGGCGGTTGTTTCATTGTTATTCATATCTTAAGGGGTTTTGAGKCACATGGTTGCACACGCTGAATTGAATGTCGTGGTTATTATTTTCTAGTGAGTCCCCTAAAGCAAAAACTACGTGGGAGAAAGAAAACCATGTCAGGAAGTTCCACTGATAAAAGGACTGGCTTTCGTTCAAGTAAAAGAAAGGCAAAGAACAACGATGATGATAGTGACGACTCGATAAGACCCGGAAAAAGAAGTTGTACCATGAAAGGGGCTCCATCACCTCAACCATCACCAACTCTTATCGAATGTCCTGAACCAGGCTGTGAGAAGAAATACAAACATATTAATGGTCTGCGGTATCATCAGGCCCATGCGCACCTGGAATCTAAGACTCAGGATGACGTAAGTTAACTATGGCTATGCTCCTCGCGTGTCGGACTTTTTTGTCAGCTAGTACTTCASTCGTTCGCACCAAAAGTAGAAGCAGCTTTCTGGTTCTGTTTTTGCTGGATTTGCATCGTCTATTCACCAAGCAAAACTGGTGAGATTTGGGGCTTGCAATAAGTTTCAACTTTCGGTGACGAGCAAAAAGGGATTTGAGATAATAGGCATCAGGAGAGGGGAAGTGGAGGATTGATAGAAATGAGGACAACGGATTTTCATGCATTAAGAGGTGGAGGGCGTTAAAACGTAAGCGACCAAAATTTGAATAAACAGGGAAAAGATGGTGTGGGGTGAGGCAGGACAAGAAAAATGTGTACTGAATCATAAGAGGAAGAGCTAGAGTAGTATGGACATGGCCTTCCTTGCTTTTAACCAAACTCTCCCACCATTCACTTCCAAACGACATCATTCACTTCCCAAGCTGTGTTAGGATGGCTCTACAGTGGGTATCTATAAAAACAAAATGCATAAGGCGGTTTTATATATTTTTAACGATAGAATTTTACACCCTATGACGTTTGCTTTATTACAGGATGCGAACTCGGACGATAGATCCAGCACTACTCCTTCCCCAAGCGATGAATTCAAAGAACCTGATCCAAGAATAACCACAAAAGGCAGGGCGTCATCCAGAAACCGCAGTGAATCGCCTTCCATTACACAGGACAAAAACAACACTAACATCGATAAAGATGTCAGTAATACAGAAGCCGATAAGAAACCTAAGAACGAGCCAATCAAAGACGAGGATGAGCCTGCAAATTTATGGGATGCGGAACCTGAGAAAAAGCCAGATGATAATGAAGTTGTGGATAAAAAWCAGAAAGAAGAACCTAAAAAGGAGGAACATATTGATGATAAAAGTAATACAATAGACGTAAACGAAAGTCCCGAAGAAAATGGCGAGGTATGCGATGTGAAAACCCAAGAACATAGCATTGAAGGAGAATTCGTTGAAGTTGCCGACAAGTCAACGGATACTCGTATGATGAACTCTACTGGAGAATCAAAAGAAGTGACGTCATATCCGTGCGACAAGCACACTGGGATCTCCCTAGAGATGGTAATACCAGCAAGTGAAGTACCGGAAGTGGCAGACACACAGGAAGTGTGTGTGACTGTCCTTGACAGTGGCTGTATCAGTAATACAAAATACGAGGARTCTGGGTCTGTGAATATTGATGATGTCATTAGTAGCCAAAGCGAGGCTATGGATGACAATGTTAAGCTAGAAAAAGCTGAGAGCCAAGATTTTGGTAAAGAAAGCGAGGTCGATTCTGTCTTTGACTMTAAAGACGACAGACGACAGATAATGTTGACGACTGGTAGTATAAATCAGCTGGGAATTGAAGTGGAGGATATTAGTGAAAACGAAGAGGATATAGATCCTGGGCAAGGTAAGATATGATAGAAAACTTGCAAGCCATTGTAGGGGTGGTTTGTAATCACGACGTGTGGTGGCATTGAAGTCAATGACGTGTGCAGACTTGAGAGATAAGTTGTGCATCGATGGGGGCCCAACGTTCAATGTGTACACCATTGCATGCAATGACAGTGAAATGGCTTTCCATTGCCTTCGCACGCTTACTTCATGCAATCACATTGCAGGTTGCGTATCGATGGGGGTCCAATATTCAACGTGTACACCACTGCGTATAATGACAGTGAAATGGCTTCCATTGCCTTCATACGCTTGCTTCATCCAATTACATTACAGGTTGCGCATCGATGGGGGCTCAATATTCAACGCGTACACCACTGCATACAATGACAGTGAAATGGCTTCCATTGCCTTCATACGCTTGCTTCATACAATCACATTACAGGTTGCGCATCGATGGGGGCCCAATATTCAACGTGTACACCATTGCGTGCAATGACAGTGAAATGGCTTTTCATTGCCTTCACACGCTTGCTTCATCCAATCACATTATCGATGGGGGCCCAATATTCAACGTGTACACCAAAGCGTACAATGACAGTAAAATGGCTTTCAATTGCCTTCACGCGCTTGCTTCATCCAATCACATTGCAGGYTGCAAATCGATGGGGGCCCAATATTCAACGTGTACACACTACGAACAATGACAGTGAATTGTCTTTCCATTGCCTTCACACGCTTGCTTCATCCAAACACATTGCATGTTACGCATCGATGGGGGCCCAATATTCAACGTATACACCACTGCGTACAATGACAGTGAAATGGCTTCCTGTTGCCTTCGCGCGCTTGCTTCTAACAGAGTGTAGTGACTTTGAAATTGTTTCCTATTTGTTTGGTCCACGAAAACGCGTACAAACCAATATAATTAGGGTAAAGGGGTAGGAAACTGCTRTACATAGACCAGTTCACCTTTATCAAAAATCCATTTGTTTATCTTCACAAAATTTCTTTTCAGACACAGAATTCAACAGTCGAGAAGAAATGGAAAAGGCWGTAGAAAATTTACAGACTGGCTCGTTCGTCGCTTCTATGAGCACAGAAAATAACTTACAAATGCTCTCTTCTTTAAAAGATCCTAGTTTGATCTTTGGACTAACTAACAGAGATAAAACCAGCGAGGATGGTGCAACAACTACTGATACTAGTCGTACTGAAGATATTTTCTCGATTCTTCCACGGAATAGGCAGTTGAACGATGAGGATGCTGATCAGATTACAGAGAATTCGATTGATTCTGAGTTAGAGGTCGCCACGCGGCCTTTGATTGGAGTAGCGGGCGAGAATCGAGACGACAGCAAAATTTCGGCTGATTCTGTCCCTTCCTTGTCTGCTAAGTCAGAACACGAAACGCTTGAGAAATCTTTTAGTAACTCGCCGTCGTCTATGAGTGTAGAAAACCTTGTGTCTCGTAGCATCTCTGCAAGTAAACTACAACCACCTTTGACTAATACCGACACTCCATCAAGTCGTTTTAAATACTTTACGTGTAGAAGCTATGGCGATGAAGCTTATAGTCGGACTGCTTCCAATATCACTAATACTAATGCTGTGACTACTCTGGCTTTAATACGAGACCCTGACTTAATAAAACAAGATAATTTATCGGAGAAGAATGCGAACTCTATCGACTTACAGGCAGCTACAATGAACACACATAAAGATCCCGTGGCGAGCGTTGTGGAAAATGTAGGACCTAGCTATACGGGTTCTGCGGGATTTGATCGGGATTGTACGACATCGTCAATACATACTAGAGGTCCTAAGGAGGAGCACAAAGGAGAGAGCTTTAYGGGGGATATCATTAGATCTAAGAATTACGGGTCAACGGGGAATCTTAGTGTTGATAAACAGCGCCGAAATGAATCCAGCTCTAAAGTGTCTTTTAGCTCTCCAAAAAGTGCTATCACCACTACCGCTACTACTTATAACTTACAACAATATAGTCCCAAATCCGAAGAATCTAACAGTATAAAAAAGGACAGCAATGATGATGTTGGTTGGGTTAACTTAGAGAAGGAAAGTTCGAACCAGTCAAATGAAGGTGATGTTTCWAGTGCTCTTTCGGAGGGTACTGGTGATGAAGGAAAGAAAGACGGTGACAGGGAAAAGTCATCATCGAGGATGTTTCTAAGGCAACCGCCTACATTGATTCCAAAACATAGCAGACCAACRCCCCCGATACTTCCGGTGGGCGTGGCTCATCCTTATCAGTACAGCACAGT
>NW_022258681.1:198724-213979 GCF_009602425.1 Actinia tenebrosa | reverse complement strand
TAACGCGCGAATAGAGTTGCTCATTGGTTACCACGAGTGTTTTCTCCAGTTTTCCTGCCTCCCCGAAAATTAATTCCTGAATTCCCTATCGATCTGGAAAGCTCATAGGATCYTGTTATTTAGGAGGCTAAGCAATCACTGCCTCCTCTTTAAGAAAACAAAAATTATATTTTTTTCTTTGTATTTCAGGTCTGTCTGTGACATCTCCTGGTCGTCAAGAGCTGTGTCGACCAGAACCTGTATGTCATAACACGCCTTCCAAACCCGATACAGAACTAGAAAGCAAGCCTCCAATACTCAAGAAAGTCGTCGCAGAAAAAGCGCACCCTATCCCAGTGGGAGAAGTAGGCCCGGTAGCTGTAAAACGACCTGCAATACACGCGGGACTACCTACAGTCATACCCGCAGGGGCACCTGTACTCAAGAGTCAGGGGTCGTTACATACTTCAATCAGACAAGGTAAGACTTACAGTCCCCCCTCCCCTAACCAAACGTTCTCTGACACTGATGCTAGTTCGAATTTTTTTTTTTTTTGCCAGTTAAATAAAATTTCAGAACTTTTCCCACTCTCTTGCTCTTTTCTAGACAGATAAAACTAGTGGCCAATGATGGGATATTGATAGAGACCTGTCTTTAACATCTTGGACAATTATTCACGTCTCAAACATTGCAAAACCGGTCTCTATCATTGCCAGCTCACCGTTCGTCTCGCTTCAATGCAAAGGCACCGCTACATGCTTAACCCTTTTTACCCAACTACAAGCTTCTTCTAACGGTAGCGGATTACCCGCGTCTGCTTATCTTCCCACAATGCCACTATTTTTTTTATTGCAGCAAAGTATTGAGACTTTTAATTCATGTTTTAGGTCTCAAGCCACCAGGTCAAGAAGAGCGAGCCTCAACACCTGGAGGTCTGAGCTCTAGATTGTCTGGTAGTCCCAGACCTATGCCCAGTAGTCCGCGACCATTATCGACTAGTCCCAGGCTCCCGCTGCCAAAGGCTAAGATCTCCGAGAATAAATCTTCTACGGCTAATGAGAGTCTTAGCTCATCTTCGTCATCAGAAAAATCGGTCAAAGATACTGATACTGATGTCGTCATCGTAAAGGAAGAGCATGAGCCTGCAAGTGACAAGGGCAGCAGCATCGATGCAGAGAAGATAAAGGACAGGAAGCGAAGCCCTTACCAATCGTCAAAGGTGCAACTGACTACTGAAAATTACATGTACCAGCTGCAACAGAGACAAATGTATCAGGTATAAGAAGGTGGCACTGCTTTAACACTTGAAGGGGTTGTATTTTATCCAGTGACAAAGATGTTGGATGTAGAGCTGTTGGCGTAAGAGTGGGATGAAGGTGGCACTGCTTTAGCACTTGAAGGGGTTGTATTTTAATCCAGTGACAGATGTTGGATGTAGAGCTGTTGGTGTAAGAGTGTGATGAAGGTGGCACTGCTTTAGCACTTGAAGGGGTTGCATTTTAATCCAGTGACAGATGTTGGATGTAGAGCTGTTGGCGTAAGAGTGTGATGAAGGTGGCACTGCTTTAGCACTTGAAGGGGTTGCATTTTATTCAGTGACAAAGATGTTGGATGTAGAGATGTTTTCATGTGAGTGGATTGCGATATAGGTGCAGTGATTTGAAGTTGTGGTTGTCGTGCTGTATCTTATCGTAACCATAACTTTAAGCGTACGATAACAATAAGAAAGCCATTTCAGCGTTATAGCGTGTCCCAGCGCCCATATGTAAAATGCTCTAATTAAAAGTTTATGCAAAGAAAACACTTTTCTTAAAACACCCTTGCTTGATATGACATTGAAAAGTTACTCGCTTTATCTTTAAGGCGCGATTACACGTAGCAATTTTCTTTTCAACTCGTCTCGCAAAGGCGTTGAAACACAAATTGCACGGAGCATTGCAGCAAGTAACCTACAGCGCAATTTGAAAAATGTTGCGAGACAAGTTGCAAGCAATCGTTGCCAAAAGTAGAATTCGTTTCTACTATTGGCAACGATTGCGTCTCCGTTGTACCGTGTAAACACTCTTGCAACTTATGTTGTAACGCTGTTGCGGGACAAGTTGCAGAGAAAATTGCTCCATGTAATCTACCTTCAGGCTTGCTTAGAGCTGCTCGTGCCTTGTACTAGAGACTGATATTAATATTTCTGAGAACATCAAGTCCAAGTGGATTTATTGTTTTACGATTCCCTTTCTTTTGCGTAAATGTTTACTAAGACTTTGTATGTCTCAATGTTGGTATGTTTAAGATGATTAGATTAATCCAAGTACTGATTCTTTCTTAGGCTGGCATGGAATTAGCTTACATGCCGCCTTTCGCGAGCCCTTGGCACCTCAGCATGTCTCCCGAACGGATAAAACTATTACAACAACATCATTATCGTATGAGAGCCGAGGAAGAGACCAGAGAGGTAAGGTTTATTTTTCTCAAGTTTAGATGAGTGCACAATCTATTAGAAGCAATCTTGAGTTAGTTGGCTGATCTGTAGTTTGAGCACCAGTGATTTTTTCTTTCTACTCGATGTAGCCCTAGCTATAAATACCCTTAAAACCGAGCACTGATGGAGAAAGGGGGTCAAAGGCGCAACACGTTTGCCCAATCTACGGATTCCAAATAACTGCCTTTACCATATAAGGGTAGGCGTGGGTATGGTTGTAGACCCCTTGCATGTGACGTCAARGCAACTCAATTTGGAGGACAAAACAAAAGAATGTCAATCTGCGAATTGAAAAAAACTATACTTATGTCCTCCAAATTGAGCTGCATTCTGACGTGCTGCTGTGGTCTATAGGCTATTTAATCAGGTACCATTATTYGTTTTATTCGTTACAGATCTCAAAGAACCCAAAGGAAGATCCTAACAAACTAAGAATGGAGAAACGAGAGTCCAGTAGTTCCATRGAAAGACGCACAGCATCAGAAGGGCGAACAACTGAACAGGTCGTAAGAAGCACTCCACCACGACCAGAAAGACGGCTTATTACGGGTATTTCATCCCCCAGCGAAGTATCTAGAAGTAGTACATCTGATGGGTTGAACCRGGGGGTGCCGCGCTTAACCCAGGTGGACGAACCTCCAGAGAAGAAGATGAGAGCAGAGTATTCAAAGAGTGATGATGCAGAACGAGAACTTCAAAARCTAAGACATAAAAGACAAGAAGAATACTTGTCCAAGCAAAGCATGCAGCACAAGTTTACTATGTTCAAGTAAGTCTTTGTTTCTCATTTTGGGATTCCTGTGATTTGAGACTTCCACAGGGAGCCCACACAATCTGACGAGACCCTACCCTACCGCAGATCATTTGAATCAGTGAATTTACATTACTATTGCTTAAACCAACAGGCAACTAGAGAGTGGTGGAGGTGCTGCTAAAACGCATTCTATACCACCACTGACCACTACCAATAAAGATCGACTGGGAGAAAGAGAAGACGACTATCCCAAATCGAAATATGCCCAGCGGTCTCCTTATGGAGAAAGTCTACAACCAAGAACACAGGTGAATATGATACCCAGTGTGGTAGGAACAGGGAAAGATGGTCTGCAAGAGAAAAAGGGAATACTCCCATTTCGAGTTCGCTTTTGCTCASTCTTAGCCTCATTTGTGTTGTCTAGTAAGGAATGTACGTACTACGGAACAATACGAGTTGATTAAAATGCCACGGGTTTTGGTTGAATAGCTGAATATTATAACGCACAACCGAGACTAAGGCTGAGCAAAGAGAACTCGAAACTGGATTATTGATGAATCCTTTGTTCATTATCCCCCTTTCCAACCCCTTTTATTCCAATTATTTCTGCCTACCCTTTCGTGTGTYGTCGTTTTTTCTCGATCGTTAGATTAGGGTGAAGCTCGAACAGGAAGTATATATTATAACTTTTAAACTACCCTTACCAGAAGCCATTAATTACTTGCAAATTTGAAAAGTTTTAACACAATTCCACCTTCATTTTATACTAATGCTAGCTTATCTGCTCTAACTCTGCGAGAAAGCTTGCCAGGAATCAARAGGCTTACTATATTGGTTCTTTTTTGTATTTTTTCTAAAGGAAACAAGTAAAGTGACTACCTCAAATGAAGCAAACTCATCCGACTCATCTAAAAGCAGAGACACTAATCGAGACAGCTCCAGAGACACCCACCTCAAACCAACAAGCAAGCATACATGGACATCATCATCATCATCATCATCATCTAGACTTTCCGATACCCCTCCCAGTGAGAGGACATCATCATCATTTAGACCTACACAATTCCAGGCATATCTACAACATAATCAGATGATCGAACCGATGAATTATGATCCTGCTACAGGTGTGTCGAGACTCGCTTATGATTTTTATATTTAGGGATTTAGATGTGGGACTGTCATGCGCGAGTTTCCCCACRAGTAGGGTGGTTCAATCTACGAGAACCTCTACAAGCGAATGAAATCCAGTGACAAGTATATTTACAGCGCTTTTTCAATCACACTCGCAAAATCGTACGATTTGCCATCCCAACAAAATAAGTTTCTGGAGGATGTGAGTTATAGTGTTTCCATAACAACTTTAAAAAAACACAAAGTTTTCAAGGGTGACATCCCACGGAATGATATGGAAACGCCTTGATTGACGTCCTTCAAAACCTACTTTCAGGTATTTATCGCGATAGCAAATTGTACGTTCCGGTGAGTGATTGGAAAGTGCTGTAACGCTAGGAATCAAGATGTATGCCACTCGCTATTTCATCCATGAGCCATCATGTTAAAAGTTTTTATCGTGCGACTAACAAGCGATTAAAATGATGGGTTGACTTGAGATTAGGACAGTTGCCGGATAAAATTTCGGAAGCCACTTAAATGTGSAGGAGTGTCCCACATCGTATACATCAAATATTAAATAACTCGCTGTCATAATTTTTGTGGATTCTAAATCTGCATTCAAAATTAAACGTTATGAACGTCGTAAAGTTGGAATTTTTGTTCTGTTCTTTTTAGGTAATCCAGTGTTAATACAAACTTCAATGGCTTTAATGCCACATCAACTGCCCATGGAACTTGGAGGAGCCATGAATCTGTCGTCTACAAGTGTTATAACATCATCAGTATCAACTCCTACATCTGTACCTTCACGGCTTAAAGAACGAGAACGTTTAAGCCCATACAGAGGGACTAACGTTGATCAATCACCTTCAAGTTCTTCACATTCACATTCGAGATCTTCAAGATCTCGCAGTCCAGGTAGAGATGCATCACCAAAACCATCATCTCATTCCAAATCTACATACTCCAGAAACAATGATAGACCAAGAAGTCCACTATCACATGCACGCAGTCCTTACAAAACTCCTGATAAAACCCCTTCTAGTTCACCTTCAGTAGTATCTAGTTCTCATCTACACAGAAGTGGTGGTGAACGCATGTCTAGTACAGCCACAGTAGGGTCTAGAAGTTCACACAGAAATAGTGAAAGATCATCAAGTCCATTGAAACACAGCCATAAAGAGTCATATAGAGTACCAACAAGTTCGCCATCGAGAAGTTCTGTTTTCAACAGAGGGGATAGGTCGGCATCACCTCCTAGGAGCCAAGCACACAATGAATAYCGATTCAAACAGCGATCCGAGTCCAGCAGTAATACAGTATCAACAGACAGCTTGTCAAAGGCTAAAACTGCGCATGAAGACCCCGGATATAGAGGACAAGAGAGACGTGATGCTGAAGCAGCCTTACAGCTAAGACCAGGGATAATATCAAATAACTTGGCTGTTAGAAGAGGGGACGTTACTCCCAGTATGTTAATGGTTACACCWGCTCAAGAAGAGGAACTAATTAGAAGACATCATCATTATATGTTATACATGCAACAACAAGAACAGGCTGCTTATGGTCAGTAAAGTATATAGCGGATATTACACGGTGGCACGAAAATATAAAGTTTATCTTCAAGTGGTGAAAATATTTCACGAGTGAGTGCAGCAAACAAGTGAAAAAATTTTCAACACAATAAAATAAACTTCATATCTCAAGCCAACATGTAATTTTCTTCTTCTTCTTAACTTSGGAATTAGCTAACGAACTTTGGAATCGGAGCAACTGAAGTTTCGTGAAACCAATACAATTACTTTTGGATCAGAATCAGTTTATATAACTAATATTACAGTCAGCTGTAAAGTTTTTTTWAAAAAGAAAATCAACTTCTAAACTCTAATTGGAATTTCAGTGRATGAAGAGCCACTCTGTGGAAATGCCACTGCTAAATTCTACTTATTTTTATTTTTTATAAATCTATTTATTTTGGTAAAACACTATCAGAGTTCCTTCCTCCATGTTGTGAGGTTGTTAGGACGATGTCCAAGACAAGGTCTCAGTGTTGCTTAACAGTCTTCATAACAACCAATTTGTCAATAGCCATCAACAAAAAAGATTGATTAAATGACCTCTGGTTGGCATTTCTTATCACAATGGATTGATTTGCAGCAAGATCTCTTAATTGAAAGTTCAATAATTTATATGCACAACTTTGTGACAATATGTTACACTATGATAAATGAAACTAATGTATTGTTTGTATTTGCAGCAATGATGTCCTCAAATCAACAAAATGCTCCTAGATCAGGTTCCTACTATGCAAAGAGGTATCTATCATTGAAAATATGTCCATGTTTTAATCTGCAGTAATTCACACATTTTGACTTTTCTCTATTGACCTTTCTAACGTGGCAATCATGTTGAACAATACGTTTTTTCAAAGATGGAGCCATGTGTTCAAAGTCCATCCAAGCTTCTGCTTTAAATGACAATGTGACTGAAAGTTGAAAACCCATCAATATCAAATCTACCCTGGTCCCAGAGGCTCGACGATTTTTCTCCCGGCCACGTGTATTTTTAGCAACTCGCTCTCCGCTTCGCGGCTCAAAATATACGTGGCCGGGAGAAAAATCGTCGAGCCTCTGGGACCAGGGTATATCAAATCACGTGTAGTTCCAGAATATATCCATACCACCACCAAGGAGGGAATTTGTAAGATRATCCCCCTATCCCCAGGAACTTCATATTTTCGTCCATGCAAACTCTGTAATTTTGTTCTTTCTCTGACCCCCTCCTCTCTAGAATTTCCAGATCCCTCCATGGATGGGGTATGGATATTTTCTGGGACTACACGACAAATCAGTTGATCTTCACAACAATAATTATAAGTTACTTACGGAATATCTTTTCATTCATTTCTAGACAATAAAGATGACACTCGAATGGCAGCCTTACATGTACGGCATCACATGCACACTTCCTGGAGTTCGAAACCCTTTACTTCTATGACTTTCGAAAGCTTTCATGTATAAATATTCTTTGAACGTTTCTCCCACTTTGAGTGGGTTCAGGGTGCAAGCCATGGAATAGCTAGACGTCATCCATTCTCAAGCCCTAAAGATACCTCAGCTGGGTCTCCCAGTTTGAGTGGGTTCAGGGTGCAATCCATGGAAGAGCTACAACATCAAACATTACATCTACTCTGTGCATACACTGGTGATTATCCTTGTATTGTGGAATCTTAAGACGTCATCCATTTTCAAGCCCTAAAGCTGCCTCTGTTGAGTCTATTAGTTTGAGTGGGTTCAGGGTACAATCCATGGAAGAGCTACAGCATCAAACATTACATCTACTCCATGCATACAGTGGTGTTGACTACTGTTTTATGTCATCTCAAGATGTCATCCATTCTCAAGCCCTAAAGATGCCTCTGTTGGGTCTCCAGTTTCATACACAAGAACGAGATTCATTTTCATAACAAAACGTTTTTATTACGACAAAAGACAACGTTCCTGTTCACATATTTGTTGTAATTCTATTTCTTTGGTCTTATAAAACATCGAAGCAGATCCCTTTATGACTGGKAATATTTGAAGTGGTTTAGATAATCTCTGTGGTGTTTGGCTGATCTCTTTATCTGTTGCATGAAGGACACGAGTGAAGCACTGATAGACGATGCTGTCTTTTTCTTGCTAATATACAAGCTAAAGATTTTGCAGATAGTAAAATGATACTAGGAAATAAAATCGCACGGAGTGTCACTAGTTAACGAGAGGGTTTCYCTAGCAGCATTGTTGTAGGACAGGAAAAATGCAACAACGTTTGAATCATAAGGGATTTTTAAAGTTGCCCTACAGCATGGGTGCCAAGAAACCCATTCATAGACCCCTTGCAATGAGTCCCAAGAGGAATTGTTCTGGGGGGCAAAACAATTTTTGTATAAGAAAAGACGGTCTATTGGTTTGTCCCCCAGAACAATTCAGCCTCTAGGGTATCAATGCAAGGGTTCTATAGAGCGTTTTCACTCACGTGGCAAGGCGGACATATTGGTTTTACCAAACAATAGAAACTTTCTGCACAGTTTTTGCATCAAAATAAAGTTCAGTTCCCCGAGGATAGAATATGCTTTGTTTTGGTACACTAAAGCCCCGTTTACACTGGCGATTTTTGCGGCGATTTTTGTGGCAATTTTTGGAAATATGAAATCTTTCTCATCCTTCAAAAGAGACATTCGTCTAGGAAAATCTTGGTATCCTGAAAAAAACTTTACAAGTAAATTCTTTACCATTATTTATTACGGACAAAATCGCAGCAAAAATCGCTAGTGTAAACGGGGTTTAACATGGTCGCTGTGACGTCACGTGAAAACCCTCTATAGAGTCATGGTGTAATCATATATTATAAATTATTCACAGGAATCCCAAACAAGAAAATAACAATCTAAATCCATAGAATAAATAAATAAGTAAAATTCATAGTGATTCCAAAAAAACTGCTTGATGTTTTATAAGCCTAGAGCTAATCAACTAGTGATTTAAAATCAGGGGTACATAAAAAAATGTATGGTCAATGATCCAATATAATACATAGATATTTTTATGAAAAGATAATTTTATTTTGTTTTTTGTAGCAATCCAATCAAACATGAAAAAGATGAAAATAAAATTTGACCATTAACAAACAAATTGAAATAAAAAGAAATTGAATTATGTTTCATTATGTCTTTATTTGCTTTCTTTCACATAACAGAGAGTCCTTGAAACTATAAGATTTTATTACCCCTGGAAAAAGAGAGCATATTAGAAAAAAAAATCATTTCATTTTCCACTTCATGATGGACGAAAAGAATAATAGATTTTACAACCCACTTGATAAGGCTGCCCATAGATTGAATAACAATTTAGAAGTTGATTTTTGTGGTGGAAGGAAAAGAACCGGCGATGCAGGAAAAAGATCCTCAGACCACAGGAGAGAACCAACAAACATCTCACATACGACGGTTTTGATCGATTTTGGACAGTTTTCAAACCTTTTCAAATATTAAGCGTTATTTATGAAAAATGCAAAAAAGGTCATTTTTAGCCCACTTAGGCCCAAAAGCATGGACTATAGCCCATGGTTTTGATCAATTTTGGACCATTTTCACACCTTTTCAAATTTTATCTATTGTTTATGAAGGATGCAAAATAGGTCATTTTTWTTTGAACATCGGCTATAGCCCATGGTTTTGATCYGCGATTTTGAACCATTTTCACACAGTTTCAAATATTATCAAGATTTTAGCCTATGGTTTTGAAAAATTCTGCCTCATTTTCACACGTTTCTAACGATTATACATTATTTATGTAGGATGCGAAAACAGACCTAATGGTTTAAAATTATTACTTTACCTTCATGCTTGATTCTGATATTTATTGTTAATTAGTAAATTAATTTTCTTTAGTTTATACACTAAATCGAAAGATGTGTTTTCAAATATTATCCATTATTTTTGAAGGATGGATCATTTTTGGGCCCAAAAGCATGGACTATAGCCCGTGGTTTTGATCTATTTCGCACCATTTTCAAACCTTTTCAAATATTATGCGTTACGTTATGAAGGATGCAAAAAAGGTCATTTTTAGCCATTTTGGCCCAAAAGCATGGACCATAACCCATGGTTTGGATCGATTTTGCACCAATTTCACACCTTTTCAATTATCATCCACAATTTGGATGAATGCAAAATAGGTCATTTTTTGCAAAAAGCATCGGCTATAGCCCATTGTTTTGATCGATTTTGGACCAATTTCACACCTTTTCAAATATTGGCCATTATCTTTGAAGGATGCAAAATAGGTCATCTTTAGCCCATTTAGGCCCAAAAGCATGGACAATAGCCCATGGTTTTGATCGATTTTCGACCATTTTCAAATCTTTTCAAGTATAGTTATGCGTTATATATGATGAATGCAAAAAGGACATTTTTAGCCATCTTCATCCCAAAAGCATGGACTATAGCCCATGGTTTTGATCGATTTTGCACCAATTTCACACTTTTATAAATATTATCCATTATTTATGAAGGATGCAAATAGGTCATTTTTGGCCCAAAAGCATGGACTATATTTCATCGTTTTGATCTATTTTGCCGGACCATTTTCACACCGTTTCAAATATTATCAAGATTTTAGACTATGATTTTGAAAAATTCTGAATCATTTTCACGCTTTTCTGACAATTATGTACTATTTATGGAGGATGCGAAAACAGACCTAATGGTTTAAAACCATTTACTTTACCTTCATGTTTGATTCTGCTATTCATTGTTAATTAGTAAATTGTCTTGAGTTTATACACCAAATCAAAATATGACAATTAATATGAATAACTATTGTTCTATACTAACTAGGTCTCATAAATGTGAAAATGCTAATTTTCCACATGAACATGAGGCTAGTCATTAGCTTAAGTCAGTACAGAACAATAATTATTCAAATAATTGGTTCCCATATTTTGATTCGGTGTATAGACCTCTATTATTACCTGGTTTCACTTTGTTATTTCCTGTCTTATGTGTTACTATTGTTCATCAGCTGAATTTGCAAATTTGCAAATTTTCTTGTTTGACAGCACATGGTGGTCAAAGTTATAACAGGATTCAAAGACATTTATCAGCTGATCAAAACCAAGCAATTATCCTGGGTATAGAGTTGAAATGGAAGAGAAAGGAATGCACTCCATTTCCCCTCCCATCCTTTTCTTCATAATACCCTATTAACTTGCACCACTACACACAGGCAATAAACTGGTGTCTGACACAGGTGTCCTAGTGGACACCTTGGGAAGGATATATGCTGGGTATAAATGGAGGTTCAGTTTATTCATATTTTATTTCTTTCTTAAAGTAAAGAGTAGAATGAAGGACTGTTTACATCCAAAACATCTGTTCAATATACAGTAGGACCACTTGAAGCAGCAGACCTTGGGGGAATAGACAATTTCCACAATGCCTGAGCGCTTTCATTAGTATTGCAGGCACAGACATCAAAACGAGGCATTTTCGAGTAGTGTGATAAGAAACTATTGGAGACCATAGAGTTAAAGGCAATTTCCAAAACTCTTGAAGAAAAGATCTTGCCTAAAGTGAGCTATATTTTTTCGAAAAGTTATGATCCTGCTCCCCAACTAAAAAAAACTTCAAAGCATTCCTTCATTAACATAATTTTCAAAGTTTTGTATGTGTTTTCCACAGCACACATRATAGTCTTGCCCAAATGCCTTATATTTTTGTCAGCTCTCTATCACACATCTCAAAAAAGAATTTTTGTCAAGTGGCTGTTCAGGCTAATTACTGCAAAACATGGGACTTTGACAACCTGCTGGTTGGCCTGGGGGGGATACTCCCCTATATTTGCTATACGGGTGTGTGCCGCCCTATAGGGTATGGTTTTTCGGCTTTTGGGTCTGGGGTAGGGTATCAAYTTTTGAATTTTTGTCTGGGATAGGGTGTCATTTTAGTCTGGGATAGGGTTAACGATTTGGTCATTTTTGTCTGGCGAATAGGCTACGCTTTCTGCCGGCACAAAAACGCTAAAAGTGTTAGTAAATATTGATTGCAATCGATTGTAAAACCGTATTTTCCGTCTTTTAGTCTGTGATAGGGTGTACAATTCTTAGTTTTAGTCTGGGGTAGGGTATGTAAAATCAAAATTTTAGGTCTGGGATAGGGTCAGCGTTTTGAGGTCTTGGTGGCACACCCCTACCCAAGCTGGGGTGGTAGTACCCCCCCCCCCCCCGGGCTGGTTGGCTACTTAACAGAGGTTCCATCCACTTTATTGATTTCAATAGAAATTGAGAAATCCATAAGTAGTGTTTCATCAATGGTACTCTACTGCAATGTATACACAGATACAATACTCACTAAATAATTTATTTAATATATTTATTACTTGCTGGCATTACTATATTAGAGTGATTTTACTTGGCCTGGTAAACAAAGTTGTATAATTAGTGACTAACAGTCCAAGAAAAGACAAAAGAAAAAAATGAAATTTGTGTCTACTACTATGTATTAAGTTGACTATTCTTTCTACGGACCAAGTAAAAACACTCTATCTAAATTATTTATTTGCTAGGCTTTTCATAATTTATCACTTTTATGATTTCAATTGATAAATACTTGAATCAATGATTCATACACCAGAGCGCAAACACTATATTCATGAAACAAGACTCTTATATGACGAGCACTAGATTGTACTAAATAATATTTATAGCAATGATAAAACAAGACATTGCACTATTTTATAGATTGTATACCATATATCTGCATAAAAAATGTAAAAAAGTGCACAAATTTGCCCAAATTAGTTAGTTTAGTAGACCTCAGTATACCATAGACCTACAAAACGTTGCAGTAATTTGTACAATTTTGCTAGTTAATAACTCCTTTACAGATATATGGTATGTACTCTAATATCTTAATAAATAGATTTAGCCAATATTTAACAATTATTCGCCGCTTGAAGACTAGCGTCTCGGCAAATATTCCCCGACATTCACTGAGGCTGAGGCAAATRATTGTTTTAGTATAAATACACAGGTGATTCTTTCAAAAGAAAGAAAAAAAGAAGATAAAAGACATTATTTTTCAGTAACAGCAACAAAACTGCTGGCCGCTATTTTGGATTATCGCTGGAGGTGATTATCGTGTGACAGTGAGAGTTTCTTGACCAATCAGTGTGCAAAATTTTCAATAATCATCTGTGTATTTTTATTAAATGTAGTCATAGTTTATTTATATTTTATTATAGCAATATGTAAGTTCATCCTGCTTTAATAAATACAGTATTGATTGATTGATTGATTGATTGCTGTTTCACAGACAAAGATTTCACAGATAAATCACCTATGAACCAGCTACTTCTTTCAGAAGGGAAGCCATGACATTCTCTACAGTCAGATTACGTCCTTCAATACTAACAGTTTTCTGTCTTGATTTTGACCCTCTTTCTAAAGTAACTGCACTTTTTTTTACTCCAAGTAAAGCCGCTAAATAACTCACAAGCTCTTCATTGGCTTCTCCTTCCTTTGGCGGTGCAGATATTTGAATCCCTACGCATTGTTCCGACACCTCTGGATAAACATAATCAATTATTAATATTTTTTCCCTAAATCATCTATAGATTCCTAGCACTAAATCGCTACCTTCGATTCAAAACAATTTAACATATTAATGCCATAAAATATTTCAATCCTCATGAGAAGGAAATTCTTTCATAGGTGATTTTCAACCATTCCCAAGAGGGTTAAAAGGCATGGCGGCCATGCTGGCGTACAGGTACTTACAATGACCCGTAATGAGAAGTCTTTTGTTAAAGTCTATGACGTAAGGTGTAATATTACCTGTAATATTATTTTGTTTGGCTCCAGGTTTTGCTTGAACATTAATGATTATGCTGCCATCTTTGGACATTGTTACTGCAGACTGTGCTGAGTTTGCTGTTGATGTAGAACTATCAGCCTTTTCGTTGGCCTTCGACGTTTTCTTCCCTTTCGGCATTCTACGACCATCTGTCAGCAAAAACGGAACAAAAAACTTGCAAAATAGGCTCCTAAAGTTTCTGCAGTTACAATCTGATTGATAAAAAAGTACCCTGGAAGAATTTAAAAGAAGAAATAAAGGTTTTCTCAAGGTGGATGGGAGAATTCTTGACAAAACCTTCAAAAACATGTTTAAATCAGATATCTTCCAGGCGTTTCTCGTTTACCACTGATACGAGCAAAGATCGGATTCCGATTGCTAATCGTTGCTTCGTTTTATGTTTGAATAGTAATGAACAGTCAAGTTTTTTATCTTAAAAGAAAAGAAAGAGATAGGGTATCCTTAGAGAAAGAGTTTTTAGGTATTAATTCGTAAAAATCAAACTTTAAGCAAACGCATTTGAATTTATGCAAGAGTTACCGAGTGGCCGAATCTTTTCCGAGACATTGCCGATTGGTTTTCGATTCATAATTTCTAAGCTCAACGGATGCTGRCTTTCGAACGGCCCAATAAGCAAATAGAACTGATAGTATCGACGTATCTAGTCAGAAAGAAAACATTGAAATAATCTTACTACTAAGAGTATAATGAAATCAAGAGCAAGGTCTTCCATTAGGAAGAAAGCAAATCGAGTTAAGAAGGCAAACAAATCGGACCAAGGAAGAACAAAGAGCAAAGACGCAGTGCTTGCGGACGAAGAGAATTTGACTTTAAGGAGTAGGAAAAGAAATGAATCCAACGTTATCGTTTCTGAAAGTGAAAGTGAAGAAAGTGTTCAAGAAAGTTCAAAAAGAAAGAACCAAAGATTGAATGTAAGCGTTGCAGAGACTGATAGTGATGAGGATTATGTTGAGTTAATCGATATGTTTGATGAATCAGTCGAAGGGGATTCAAGCGACTCAGAAGATACGGATGGGGAAGTAAGTTCTGGTACGAGAAAATCGCCAAGGAATTCTCCCAGAAAACGCCAGGCTACCTACTCTACCGATGACAGTGACACTGAATTCTTTGATGCGTTTGAAAATATCAGTASAGAGATTGCAGGTACCAGTAATGGGAAGGATGAATGTTCAAGAGTAAGTATATATGTATCATCTTTTTGTGCAGTGCTACCCACAAACTGAGAGTTGATTGTATGAATAATGATTGGTGTTTTATGTAGCTTGATCTTTTTATTATCATCATTATCATTAACAACAACATCATTATCATCTTTGTCATCAACATTGTTATCATCGTCATTGGTGGCTATTGTAATCAATCTGCAGCTGCTAACCAGCTGCTACCAGCTGCTACCAGCTGCTAAATCACACAGTTTTTAATTTCTCAAAACCTACCAACACCTTACCAACTGCCTACCAACCACCTACCAACCACCTACCAACCACCTACCAACTACCTACCAACCACCTACCAACC
>NW_022258681.1:186064-198164 GCF_009602425.1 Actinia tenebrosa | reverse complement strand
ACCAACCACCTACCAACCACCTACCAACCACCTACCAACCAGACTTCTTGTCAACAACTTACATCTTATCATATGGTGTGGGTTGATCAGGATAAACAACATCGTCATCATCAATATTGTCATTTTCATCATTGATTATTATTGCATAAATCCTAGTCTACAAGGTCAACAGATGATGAAGAAGAAGCTGGCCATGTTGATAAGACCCACCTTTATTACCTAAAAACTTTATTGGTTCCCTTGGAAGACATTGGTGGTCTGTTGCAATCATATTTAGATGAACAACTTACGAAAGATTGGACATTTAGTATCAGAAGAAGCAAAACATCAAAAAGAAATAGGTCAGTTATTAATTATTACCACTCTTTTCAGTGCTATGGGCTGATCGAGACAACAGTCGCGACAGGGAAATTGGACAACACACTTCCGTCAATCAGATAAATTGGTCTGTACTTTATATTCTCTGATTGGCGGCAGTGTATTGTCCTATTTCTTTTTTGCAACTGTTTTCTCAATCAGCGTGTTGGTGGCTTAGATTTGAAAAAAAGCAGGATTGTATACCCAAGGCTTTTGCATTTCTCAATATTCTGCAAACTCAGACATTTCAATGGCTTGTTGTGAAATTTGTTTTAGCTGCCATCAATGAAAACTAATCACTCGACACCTTTTAAATTTTTTTTGGTGGCAGTAAAAAGCCAACAGAGCTCACAGAATATTGAGAATCACAGTAAAAGTGTGAGGCCGAGCCTTGACAATTTTGTAAATATTATCCAAGTGTAAGGGTGCTTTAGCCCCATCCCAAGCCCCTACCTTGCAGTCCTTGCATAACATACATCCTACTCTTGAGCTGCTAATTCATAGTTTGTCCATTTGCATGTCCCCACCTCCAGACCGTCAAGCAGCTCTGGATCCTTTTCTAGTCAGAGTGCTGTATCTTCAACCAGTGACAGCAGTGACCCAAATGATGATGACTTTAGTCTATCAGAATCTTCCCTAAGTGATTCAGAAGAGAGCAGCAATAGTGGGTCAAACTTCAGCTGGGAAAGCGAGTGTGAATCCATAAGTTCTTCAAACAGTTCCTTACCAAGGAAAAGACATATATCTAGTTCTGAAGAAGATTCTGACTCAAAATCAGAAGAGCTGGAAGAGATAGAAGATGATTTTGTTTTGCATATGAAGAAAAAGAAGTATGTATCTAAAATACATGTTCTGATGACATTTGATAGTAAATGAACCCATTCTTGAGTTGTGACATTCGGGGGTACCTTTGACGTTCTCTTGGGTGTTGAAATCTAGGGAAATCCTCGACCACTTCTTGGGTGTTGAAATCCAGGGGTAACTTTGACCCCCTCTTGGGTGCTGAAATCCAGGGATACCTTAACTCCTTCTTGTATGGTAAAATGCAGGGGTACCTTTGACCTCCTTTTAGGTGTTGAAATCTAGGGGTATCTTTGACCACTTCTTGGGTGGCGAAGTCCAGGAGTATCTTAAGCCCCCAGATAATTTGGTGTTGTTTTTTTTTTTGCAGAAAAGAACTCAGGAAAAGGCAGTATGGACTGAGACRAATCAACAGTGCTATTAGAAGCAAGGTAGCCAAATACTGTAATGAATTGACTGAAGAAAGCATTGATAGCAGCGATGAGTGAATCAACAGTGCTATTAGAAACAAGTTAGCCAAAAACTGTAATGAATTGACTGAAGAAAGCATTGATAGCAGCRATGAGTGAATCAACAGTGCTATTAGAAGCAAGGCAACCAAATACTGTAATGAATTGACTGAAGAAAGCATTGATAGCAGTGATGAGTGAATCAAYAGTGCTATTAGAAACAAGTTAGCCAAATACTGTAATCAATAGACTGAAGAAAGCATTGATAGCAGTGATGAGTGATTCAACAGTGCTATTAGAAACAAATTAACCAAATACTGTAATGAATTGACTGAAGAAAGCATTGATAGCAGCAGTGAGTGATTCAACAGTGCTATTAGAAGCAAGTTAGCCAAATACTGTAATCAATAGACCCCTTTTGAATTCCAAATTACYGCTGTGTTTCTTGATTACAGACTCATTTGCACAGGGTTAGCCTCAAGTTTGTGCAGAATATTCACGTGTTCCAGTCAAGGTCCATCGAGTTTTAAAATGTTCGTATCGTTGAAGTTGTGCATTCTTTACTTTTCTGTTGGTATTTGTGAATATTTAAACACTGATACGAGGCTAACCCTGTGCAAATGAGTCTGTAATCAAGGAACACAGTGGTAATTTGGAATTCGAAACTCGTCTATTGACTGAAGAAAGCATTGATAGCAGCGATGAGTGAATCAACATAGAATATACCTTTTACACATAGGTCCAGAAAATACTATTTATTATCTATAAGAGAGAGAAAGTTTAAAAAATGAAGGATCTAGATTTTTCATTCACTTCCACCCTTAGTGTCCCACACAGCCACTTTCAGTGTCGTCACGCCACGCTTTCTCCCATAGTACTCAGGGGAAAAAGCGTTGAATGACAACAATGAAAGCGGCAATGAAAGCAGATGTGGGGGAAACTATTCTGCCCTTGAATTACAAACTAAAGAAAGGGGCCTCCGATTTTTGCTCAGAATTCTTCTAAAATTGTTTTAAGAGTTTTAAATTCATTGCTTTGCMAATATAGAACTATTCTACCAGCTCACTAGAAACAACGTGCTGATGAGGCCCAATACAGGCCAAAACAGCTGTCCACGGTCTCAAGTTGAGCTGGCCCACTTTTCATGCAACTTGAAGTTGTGAAAGGCCCATTGGCCCTCTTCTTCAGTCTTTTCATAAACTATTAACAAGTTTACCAATTTCTGATGCCCCCATCCTCTAACATACTACAAGGGTTTATTTTCAATTTTTTAAAGGTAGATGTTTGGTGTTTTTCAAAAAATTCTTATGCATGTAAGATTTATTGCAATTTGTCATACAAGAGTTTTTTAATGGTTACTAATAGATTATTTGAGCTTTAAGTAATATTTTTTAAACTTTTTTTTTTTTTTTGTACTTTTTTATGGTCAAAAGTCTCAGTTTTATACAAAACTTTAAATATAGTAGTTCTCAAATGGTAAATATATATATGACATTGTGAGTGTATTTAAAAGTTTTAGGAAAAGAAATATTATTTATAGATTAATAGAGTTTAATGTAAGTTTATATTGTTTATAATTTTTTGATACTCTATTAATAAATAAATAAATAATAAATGGGATTTAACAGTAGCCTTTCTTCACTGAATTCCAATTTGAATTCAAAAGTCGATTTTCGCAGAGGGAGAAAAACTGGAGAAAAATCCTCAAAGCAAAGGATAGAACCAATTTCCAGAAACTATCCACCCCCCCCCCCTTTTTATATTGAATTTTGTACTAATTTCATTGTCAAAGCCCATGGTTCATAACAGGCTGTAATAATAAATGTTTAGGATACTTATAAATTTATTTAATACATTCCAGATATTTATATACTGCTTTGATTACATTACAAAATAAATAATGGATTTATCATAAAATCTAGACAGTACTAGCTCATCRAAGTGAGTACTGAAGTGATGATGTTAAGTAATAATTTAAGAGCTTTAGAATTTTTGTAGACTCAGATTTCCAGCCATCAAAGTTTTATGCACATAAGATAAACCCCGACAAATGAAAACCTGAGAAATTTCTCATCTGGTAACTCCTCTTTGTCCTGTGCGAGTATGACTTGTTCTAGTTCCTTGTGGTTTCTTGGCTTGTGGTGGTCGCCCTCTACTCTTATCAACCTTTCCTTTAAATAGTCTATTGATATCAAGTTTGTTCAGAGGATTGCCTTCACCTGATGAGATTTCATCGCAGATAGTTGAGAATTCTGTGTCAATTGCCAAGCGCATTGGAGCATAAAGATTAAACCATTGCTAGGAAATAAAATGAAATKATTGCTTAAAACTTTTCTTCTTATATCGATCCAATTTATTTTTCTATTTTTCTCTGTCTTCCAAATTCCAATTATTGAACTCAGGTTAATGCCTTTTTCTGAAATATATACACACTTACACCAAGATCTCACCCCCTTCACCTGAATCCCCCTCCCCTCCCCCCGACACACACAGAAATGGACACCAAAACCTGGTCACATCCTATGTGGGATCAAGAACTGACCAAACCTTTCTGAAACCAAAAAGAGTTAAAGAAAACCACCAACATCCTCTCCCTCAATAGCCCACAATCACTAACACTTTGCCACRAAATCCTTTGGACATGGAAAAGAACTAAATAAAAACAACAGCACAGGAAGCCCACCTCGACACTGCTTGGATGCCTACAGCTCCAAACAACAAGAAGTGGACAAAAATGAAACTATTTCAGATACCCCTCCAATTTCTCTTTGCTCTGCTGCCAGTGAAATTGTTACAGTAACAGAATTGAAGTAAGGATTAAAAATAACATACCTTAGTTTCAGGGCTAATGCCAGTGCTTGTGAAAATGTACTGCCATAATGGTAAGCCAAGATGGGTGATCATCATCCTGAAGTAGTCTGAAAAATTGTTGGCAAGAAAGGACCATTCCAGAGAACGATCTAAAAACCATACCTCTGGCTGACTTGTTGTCACACCTGATGAAACAATTAAATAAACCATTATGCTTACTGAGTAGTTCCAAAATAAAAGCATTCTCTTAGGGAAAAGTCATTCATTATGCTGATATTAAATTATGTAATATTAGGAGGGAGGGTGGGGATGAAGATRTGGGGTGAGGGGCAACCATAAAAGGGGGCCTCTAAACATTTGTCATACATATGAGAGGGCTCTCGAGGGGGAGCATCGTTTGGGGGGGCTTCAAAAATTAAGTTTAGTACTAAAGGGGGGCCTGTAAAAAAATAAGGTTTTGTGGATAAATCTTCATCCCCCCTTTGGCATATTAAATGATTTTTCCATTATCTTGGGGGTAGGTCAGGCCCCTCTGGGYGGTGAGTGAGGGTCTGACAACTATGTGTACTTTTGTTAATGCAATTGGATCTTAACGAAAAAGCTATCAGGGAGCATGGAGGTGGGGCTTTAGCACAACCCCACTTAAGATTTTTTTTTTGGAATATTTAGCCCTATTTCAAAATTTTCCAGTGATGGGGGCATTCTCTCCCTTGTCATGAGGCTTTTTCTCCAGTTTTTCGTTTCTCCAAAAAGATCAAAAATCCACATTTGAGTTAAGAGTTGTATCTACAGAATACTGTATTGCATGTAGTGGTAGTGTATCTATGAGAGAGATTGATTATGCGAATGTGGGCCAATCTTGAAATTAGCATTCACAAGTTTATATCACACTARCTTACCTGCTCTAATATGTTTATAGACTAAACAGACCTTTCCACTTCCATCACATGGATCAACTTCAAATACTTTACATCTATTGTCAAAATGAGGCTTCACGTGACCTATCGTGACACATAAACAACATAATACAAAATACAAAAATCATGAAAAGGTTGTACTTGTCAAATCATAAAAAGTGTGGTGCAACAGGGACGAATCCAGGATTTTCATTTTAGGTGGGGGTGCACCCTTTTTGCTTACAAACTCAAACACCAATAATACATTAGATATCAGCTCATCTAGGGGAGGGGGGTGCGCTACCCCTGCACACATCCCCTTGAGTAAAATTATTTATACAGTTCTATCAGTTTGAGTACATTGGGCATGTTTTTGCGATTTCATTTTTGCTGTTTTACTTTGCTGAATTCAAACTATCAACAAACTGATCGATCCTCAATAGCCTCTTTTTTGGTATTCCTTGGTACACTGAGCATTCCTTGATTACTTATGCATACTTATTTACTTGACAGGGTTAGCTTTATTTCCAACATCAAAGTATTCACAGATACCAATGGCAAGGTATAAAAGAATGCACAAATTCAACAATACACACATACTCTCCACAATATCAAGGCTAAGGCAAACCAATAGACAAATTTGAAACTGGGTCCGGTTGTATGAAGCCTAGATAGTGCTATCCGGCGATAAATCCTTATTCAGTGGATAAGTCGATGCTGTTATCCAATAAATTTATCCACTCAATAAGAGTCATCCATCGGATAGAGCTATCCAGRCTTCGTACAACCAGGCCCTGAAGTATACTATATTCACCACAGGAAGCCCAATGAGGACTGAGACATGTGATGTATGATCTATACCTTGTTCATCTTCTTCATCAGTCAGGCTATCAACATCTAGTAATGATGGATTATCATCAGCAGGTGTCTGGGATTTAGTCAGTGGAATAAGCCCAGCGACTGAGTTGATTTCCATTTTTCCAAGTGGAAACATGTTCCCTGAGAAAAATCCATTTATTTATTCATTAAATCATTAATCAAGATTTTCATCTTCACTTCAACATGGCAGGGCTTAATATAATGGCCTGTAAGTTGCTGGACATGATGACCAGCCAAATTAGTTTTACCTCAGTCATACCTAGTTTCTGGTTCAATGTTACTGATCAGAATGACTGGCAGGGCAAAGATTTGATTAGACTAGCTTCTGGGCAGACAAAGATGAACATGCCTATTATCTGTGAGGTTTGATTCCTGGACTCGGCATCATATACAAAAGAGTAGAATTTGTTGAGACTCTGCCTCGATTCTAGGGTTTTTGTTTTTTAGTCTGTGTTTTTAATGATGGCAAATTATATAAAGTAATGCTTTAGTCAATAAAATATTAAGCTTAGACTTTCATTATTGTATTAAGTTAAAATACTAAAAAAATTAAGTGTACCTAAGGGATATTTTTAGCTTCTAGAAATTACACAAAATTCTGCAAAAAAGTTAAGGTTATAAACTTTTGAAAATAAGTTGCATGCTTACCCCCAAATTTAACACACCACTGTATTAAAAGACCATTAGATGTCAGGAAGAAACTTCGTATGTCTTGAGGAAGAATGCACATGTTGCTCTACAACAATCAAGCATTACAGCCAAGCATCAGTACAAAAAAGCTTAATATTGGCTCATGATATAATTTAGAGTAAAACTACGTCTACCTTTCCACAAAATTTATCTTTCCTTACCTGTTCCCATGTATCAATAATTGATTTTGCAGCTGGTTTTCTATCGAGTAATCGTACTTCAGTCACTCCTGGCCTATTTTCTAAACGAGAGGCACACAAAAACCAAAACATTGTTGTCAAGGCTCATGATTTGATGCTTTTCGAGACAGTTCTCGTTCAATTTTTTTCATTTTTYAAATATCACAAACGTCTGTTTGAGTTCCTGAGTATGTGAAGATGGTTTTCTACTGACCTAACGAGCGAACAACGCCAAGAGTCATTTTATTAAACAGCTCTTTCATTCTTGCTTGCTCACTGAACGACGCCATCTTGGATACCAATGACAACACGACGTTGGGGGGGCTAGTGAGTAGTAGCTTTTACCTCTTTCTTTAAATATATTTTTTCTCTTGAAAAATCTTTCAGCAGGCTTTTCATAATATGTTTAATATACGTATGAGATAATTTCCATGATGTCTTGGGTTATTTATTCAAGTATTTATTTTTAATTTGGAACATTCCTTAATCTACCAATCCGTACCCCCCCCCCCTCCCCTTGAATAATCTCTCTCTTGAAATAGACCGAAAATGAACTGGTGAGGAGTAGAAAACAAAAATGGCGGCAAATTCATTTTCACGAGCAGAAGATCTAGRCCTCGAAGGAAAAGAAGATTTAGCACCAATATCTACAAGAAATCCTGTGATAAACGACTCGAGCGAAGTAGAGCAAAGCTCGTCGGATCAGGAAATGGAAGAAATGTCGGATGATAAGACAGATAATGAAGGGATAAGTGCGATGAGAAGGTAGTCTAATAATACCTTACTGTTGTTGTTGTTGTTGTTGTTACTGTTTCTGTTGCTGTTGTTGTCGTTGCCCAACAGCAACTCCCAAAACTCGTATCTTTCTGATATGTTTTGATTTCTACTTCTACTTTGTTAACTGATAAAGCGTACATCGCATCACATCAGCATAAAAATATATAAATAGTATGAATGTACAATCTTAAAAAATGCTTATTTATGTTATACATCAAGTATAGTTTAAATAAAATATAAATATTCTAGATAGATAAAAACATATATATATAATATAAAAATATAGATTTTATATAAGAAGCATGTAAGCTTAACCTTGCAAAGAGTACCTTATAATTGCATTTAGATTAAAATACACCGTATCTTTCTATCCTTTGCTGTAGGTGTAGGTTGTGGCTTGGTCAGCAGAAGATTGATTATAACACAGAACTGATCAAATGTAAGAACAATACACATTTTGGTCTTGAAGTTCTTTCCCATCATTTAAGTGTTTTCCACAGGGATGCTTATATAGAGGGGTTCATGGGTACCTGGAATCCTTTCAATTTTTGTTTGGGGGGAGGTGATGCTATATGGAGTGGTTAATGGGTGCCTGGAATCCTTATCAATTTTGTTTGGGGGAGGGGGGGGGAGGTGAAGGGATGCTATATAGAGTGGCTAATGGGTGCCTGGAATCCTTTCAATTTTTGTTTGGGGGGAGGGGGGAGGTGAACGGATGCTATATAGAGTGGTTAATGGGTGCCTGGAATCCTTATCAATTTTGTTTGGGGAAGGAGGGGGGAGGTGAGGGGATGCTACATAGAGTGGTTATAATGGGTGCCTGGAATCCTTATCAATTTTGTTTGGGGAAGGGGGGGGAGGTGAGGGGATGCTATATAGAGTGGTTATAATGGGTGCCTGGAATCCTTATCAATTTTGTTTGGGGAAGGGGGGGGAGGTGAGGGGATGCTATATAGAGTGGTTAATGGGTGCCTGGAATCCTTTTAATTTTTGTTTGGGGGGAGGGGGAGGAATTGGGGCTAAGGATAGTAGAAAGTAAACCCCCTCTGATAAGAAGCCCCAGACATGTCCCTGATTTGGTTGTTTTTGAATGATTTAGTGTTTTCATTGGTGGCTATATACAATCTATAGGTCGATTACAGCAGACAGAAGACCTGCAAACATTTTCCAGTGATGGTGGTGATGTGTCAGATCTTTGTGAAAGGTACATATGATATTGAATTTGATTGGATGGGGAGGGAGTGCATGTGCTGTCTATAATTTTTGGTCCATAAAATCTTGAAACCACCAATGCATGTGCATAAAATGAACTTTGAAGAGAGTTGGTCCTCTTGGATGGTTTTTGTTTAYTTCTTTGAAATAATTTTGTGCATATGACTATTCAGGACCGTGAGATGTTTGTTCATTATTTTATTATTTCTTTTTTGTAGAATCACAAAGTTACAAGAGGAWTTGTTTAATATTGCATCAAATAAGTCTTATGGAAAGCTTGTTCTTGAACGGTAAGCAACAGTAACAGCACTGGCAACACCATTATCAACATCATCAATAGTTACACTCTATTGCCTTGAATCGTTTCAAGGAGAGGCATTTGGGTCGATACAATAAATGTATAGAAACTGACCCAAATGCAACAATTGTTTGAAGGCAATAGAGTGTAACTCTGACATCTGCTATTGGTTTTTATTTTCATTCCATTCATCTGACTCTTTTCTTTTAWGTCACTCTTTTCTTTTCTTTTAAAAGTGGACTCCCTTTGTTTGGACGATTCTGGTCTTTGTCCGATACCTCTTAATATAAGAAAATTCTTAATACTAACTGCTGCAATTTTTCAATTTTGTCTAGGTTACTTCAAGGGGATATGCTTCTGAAGATACTTTTTCCAGACATTCTCACAGAGCATCCTAATCAAGAAGATATTGAAAAGATGAAGTAAGGGATAGATTAATGAGACAAAACCCAGGGCATAAAGACTAGCAGTTTTAAATGCAATAGGCTGTTTGCATGAGGTTTCATTTCAATACCACTACCAAGATATTTTTTTCTAGTTTAGATTTTTGTTGCTTTATGAGAGTAGCATTGAATAATTTCAAAACAACTGTCATCTTYAATCACCAACCAGTYGGCTCAGTTGGTTGGGCATCAGACTTTCATGAGGGAGGTCGTGGTTCRAGTCCTGGCCGGACCAACACTCAGGGTCTTGAAATAACTGARGAGAAGGTGCTGCCTTTGTAATTATATCTGCAAATGGTTAGACTTTCAAGTGGCTCGGATGACCATTTTAAATGRYGGTCCCGTCTCTCCACACTCATCATTACTAACCAACATAGGARGGACATAAAAGAACCACTRAGGACGTAAAGAAACTCTGGCAGTGACCACCCTCAGTGCCTACACTTCATACTAACCATCTCTCATGCTTGTAAATTGCATAAAAGCAATCTGTCATTCACTCAATGTAAAGCGCCTTTGATTATAGTCACATAGAAAGGGCGCTATATAAAYCATTATCATTATCATTATCTTACTGGCACAAATTAAGGTTAAGGGTGGTGTTACAGTTATCCACCACCTCTGGAAGTGAAATCCTGGATCCTGGACCTCAAATATGATCAAAACRAAAAGTCAAATTACAGAAATAGATGTACTGTCTGTCTATATGTGTGCTAAACAACATATTCATGTATAGCTGAAATATTCACTACAGACACCCAGCATTGAGCATTTCAACAGGTCTCGGGGTGGAGATGGGGGTATTTATCAGTACCCACAGCCTAATGAATAAACTTGGGACCTTATTTTGTTTATTTATTTTGTTTATAAGAGCTAAAATATCTTGTTCCTTGTATACARTTTTCATGCAAATGTGGATATACAATATTTGAAATTTATCCTCGTTATCATTTCCCCTGTTGTTTAGTGAATTTGCTAGAATTTGTTGCAAGAATGACAATATCTCCTCCAAAATCCTCCAAAATCATCAGGTATGGAATACAGCACTACACTGCACTAATTAATCCTTTGACAAGGCATTGACATTTAATAACAACTTATTCAGTCAATGTGTGATTCCAAAAAACCTCCACACCCCACCATGGAGGAAATTCATGTTTTTCCTTCTTTAAATATTTTTTTCATTTWWAAAAATAATTACGTGTATTTTTTTCCCCAGGAACTCACCGAAACACAGCGAAAACTTGACAAAGTAAAGCAACAGAACTATGGTAGGATTTTGTGGTATTACTAAATAAATATTTATCAAACTAACTCCATGCAGTATTTAGACATAGACTTACGATGGAAATCTTTCTGAATACAGAAATCAAGAAACGTAACCGTGAATTAATGGCAAAATCGCAGGTAAGATTAGTTTTATTTAGCGTAAATTTATTCCTCTTGAATTCCTGGACGTCGCTTTTTATTCTATGAACGCCTGTAGTAAGCCAGTAGAGTGCACCTGTGGTATGAAGTGCACCTGTAGTAAGCCAATGAAATCCGCCTGTAGTAAGCCAATGAAAGTCGCTTGTAGTAAGCCAATGAAAGTCGCTTGTAGTAAGCCGATGTAATGCCCCTGCAGTAAGCCAATGAAATGCGTCAGTAGTGAGCCAATAAAATGCGCATTTAGTAAGCCAATGAAATGCGCCTGTAGTAAGCTAATGAAATGCGCCTGTAGTAAGCCAATAAAATGCGCCTGTAGTAAGCCAATGAAATGCCCATCTAGTAAGCCAATAAAATGCGCATCTAGTAAGCCAATGAAATGCGCTAGTAGTGAACCAATGAAGTGCACCTGTAGCAAACCAATGAAGTGCACCTGTAGTAAGCCAATAAAATGCGCATTTAGTAAGCCAATGAAATGCGCCTGTAGTAANCCTGTAGCAAACCAATGAAGTGCACCTGTAGTAAGCCAATAAAATGCGCATTTAGTAAGCCAATGAAATGCGCCTGTAGTAAGCCAATGAAGTGCGCCTGTAGCAAACCAATGAAGTGCACCTGTAGTAAGCCAATAAAATGCGCATTTAGTAAGCCAATGAAACGCCACTCGTGGAAATGTTTTCTCATTTTTTCTAAAATAACATAACTTTTGTTTTTGTAGAATCTCAAAGCAAAGAGAGAMGAGACTCCAGATTCTGCAGCAGAAAGCCAAGCCCTTTTAAGGTAAACTTCGATGTCTTCTTTTTCCTAACCATTCTAACCACTTCTATTGCTAATTTCCGGTTAGGTAAAAAAAAACCCGCTGTATGTACGTGCCGTGACCGTGACG
>NW_022258681.1:115605-151589 GCF_009602425.1 Actinia tenebrosa | reverse complement strand
TTTTTTTTTCTTCATTTCACCGTCCATTCTACCTGCTTTTCTTTCTTCCATTTTAATCTATTTCCTTCCCATTTCTACTTTTCTTTTATTCCCTTCCCTTTATTTCTTCCTTCCTTCCTTTCATCCTTTCATCCTGTCTTCCTCCTTTTTTAATGCAATACAGATTCCACTATTTCTCACCTTAACAGTCTTATCTTTTCTCATCACCATGTTCTTGTACTTCTCACAATCAGACGACAGGTTTTCCACAACCTGCCGATGCCTCTTTAACTGCCAACAACAAAGTATATTAACCATAAAGTAGAGACTTTTTAACATTTTTATACATTTCCCACACTATTGCTGCCATTTGCCTTTCCACCCGTGCTCCTTTTTTGGAGGGGAGATGTATTTAATGCCATATCCACAAGGGGTAAAAATGAGTCAAGTAAAGTATATGAGGTAATGAGGATTAAACTGCAGACTACCTGCTTAGCTGAAGCTCCTGATAACAGAGGGATTTCATGGCAGCCATGTGGCAAGGAAAGYGGAGTGCCATAAAAAGAGGGAGACCAAATTTTGAAAACATAAGAGACTAGTATGCAAAAGGAAAGAAAAGTATGTCCCCATCAGCAGTCCCTGTAAAATTATTTCTTTAGGAAATAATACCTCTATTATGAGCAAAAGCATCTTTCTATTGTCCCTGCCTTTCAATATGGCTGCTGTCAAACCCTGCAACTCCATCGGAGGGACAAAACAAATGAATTCCAATCTACTGAGAATGAGAACCTTTTATTATGTCCCCCAGATTGAGCCGCATTCTAAAGCGCAAGGAGTCTATATCTCTATATCTACATYATTACCTCAGCTGATGCATTAGAACATCTGCTCTGGTAGTCCAACATAGTGTGACGCAGGTTCTCCAGTACTTGAGCAGGTGATGGCGGCTTTGTTTTATCTTTTTTCTGACCTGAGACAAAGGTATGAATGGATATGTTGGTACAAGAACCACTTTGGATACCTTAACATTGCTTCTACAGCATGCTTAGCTGGTTCTTTGTTCAAATTTTTATCAAATTGGAATTTTAAAATGTCAAATATYGTGGATGGAAAATTCCTAATGTTCAGAAAAAGAACTAAAATTTGAAATAATGATTTGAGATTTTATATGTAGCGCACTTTCTATATGGATATAATGAACTTACRATCATGAGAGGTGGTTAGTATGAGGTGTGGGAATTGTAGGTTATTTCAGGGTATTAAAATGGATGAAAAATTGTTAAAAAACGACCTAAGAAACATTATTCTGGGTAGAAATGACTACTCTAGGCTAAACAGAGATTACCGTGGGTCAAAGGACTGTGACAATTCCAGGCCTGTTGCTAGGGGTGTTTAGATGGTTTGAACACCCCCCCCCCTCCCCACCTTTGTAGGAGTACGAAATAATATTACTTGCTATTTTAGGTTTTCAAGAAAATTTCTTGGCATAACTAAGATTGGTAGGAAAGTACACAGACTAGGCTAAACAGGGATTCGGTGGGTCAAGGGTGAAAATTCATACATAATTCTTACTTTTCTTGTCGTCTTCTGGTTTCTCAATGGTAAAGTTTTCTAATAATAATTCAAGTTCACGCATGCTGCTGCCATAAGTAGTATCCAGCTTGATTTGACGCTTTCTTGCCTGCAAGTACAACAAACTAAATCAGATTTTCTGCCAAAAACCCCTAACTCTCGTGCCTCTTACAGGGCCTTGTACATGTGCAACAGTTGAATGTTGCACAGCTTTGAAGTAGATCTCTATAGAGCTTTTAAATGCCACATCGATCGAAAGGAAAAACAACTTCCAGGTCTAAAATGATAAGCAGTTCTACTAACAGTTTCTTACTATTTCTTCATGATAGGATTTTTTGTACAAAGTTCTATTGTTTGAAGTGAAGGTTTAATCAGTGAGAACATTTTTTGCTATATTTTAGCATTTTTGGGATTAGCTAGACCCGGAAATACATATTGACTTAACTTTTAAGACAGCTCTATACAGCTGTAGACCTTATTTGGGCATTTTTTACCATTTCAGACTACAAGTCATTCTCTTGAGAATGAGATTCTTTGTTTGAGTTGTATCTATATTCATGTGTCTTCGTAGCATGACCATTAAGTAACATTATTTCTGAATTAGGTTACCATAGCACCCAAGCTAAAATGGTCTACTTTACTTATGCAATGTCTTACACTTTAGTTGTGAGCAGAAACAGTGCAATTTTACAGTATCTGATTGCTCATGCAGCATAATGCATACTAATTCACAGCCTGCTTCTTGGCCTTCAATCTTCTTTTCTATGCAATCACTTACTTGAGTAAGCTCAGCTTTGAGAGCATCAAAGTTTGTCTGGTGGACTTCTAGCTGTTTGGCTAAATTTGCGATAACCTTCTGTTTTTCTTCAATTTCTGCTGACAGATCTCTCCTTTCTTTACCAAGAGTTTCTTCTAAATCTGCTATCCTTGATTCCTGAGCCTTGCACTTATCTCTTTCTTCCTCATATGTAGATTCTAATTCCCTGTCATTCAAAACGAAAAGTAATAAAACACCTTTCTTTGCATTCTTGGGGGAAAAGGATGGTAAGGTAAGGTCCCTATTAAGTTCTTAGTAAACACCTTAAAGAGATATGYACAGGTTTCTCACCTGTTTTGTTTACTTAGTAATTCCATGTTATGGCTTGCTTCTTCTACTGCTGACTTTTCTACTTCTAAAGCTCCTTCAAGATCCCTGACCCTTAACTAAACACAGAAGATTATGATATGAATTTAAAATAAATGTAGCTTGAATTTAATTTCAACCATGGAGACACAGGAATAAGACAGACAAAAAGCCTTGGAAAACAAGTGGAAAAATGGATTAAAATCTTTATGAAATGTGAATGAATAAAGACTATGCAAAATGCCTTCCAACTGATTGATATATAGATTACACATTTATCTGCATTTAGGTGAGCATTTATACAATGTTTGTCACCAGAAATAAAATGCCTTTTTCTCACATGAAACTATAGTTCAGTGGAATCCATAGTTATAGCATACTTACAATGTTCTTTATATTATATTTGGATTCTTGCAATAATTTGAAAATATTCAAACCTTCCAGCTGATCTGAGAAATTTTTTTAGTCAATCAGAAAATTTCAAGAAAATTTGCAAAACTGAAGTGTCACTTTTCCTCATTGAAATTTTTAACTTCAGGCCACCAAATGGGAAAAAAATGTTGCTAATAAGAGGCTGATAACAGTAACACAATAAGTAATAAGTTAAATATTTTTTATTACAATGGTGGACAGGTTTTTATTTTTCCCTGGTTGTCAGTTTTCATAGGCTTCATGACTCCCAGTTTTGAAGTGACTTCATCTTTGCGTCACTATTTCAGATCAGCTGGTTGTCCATGATAGAGGTTAGAATTTACATCTCATACCTGTACTATTTCTGAGTTAAACTTTGTCTCTAAATGTGCTGTTCTTTCAGCCTCTATACTCTCCTCCAGTGACTTGACCCTCTCTTGGTATTGCTGAAAAATATCATAATAAATTACAATCATTATAATACAGTCCAGTACATGGAGTAGCAAGGTCTTGATTAAAGAGGAGCGATGTACATTTATTTTCCCCTCCAAATCAACAGGAATCCTACATGAATTAATTAAATTTTGGTGCCAAAAGCAAACTTTTTTKGGGGGCATGTAAATGTGAGCTTGTCCAGTTAAATTTATTGCCTTGCATGGTCATTTTAACTTAGTAATGTTGAGCCAGAAATAAGGTATGACTGAGCTTAAACTAATTTGGCTGTTCATCATGACCGTCGACTTATTTTAAGTCCTGATTTAAGAATAAATATCACTGTCCTTGGTATTTCAACAAATGAAGGCCGTTTTGCAGATGAAATAAGAAAAATTGCATTCAAAAAGCATTAACTATTAGCTTAGAACATACTTCTAGCTCCTTCTTCAATCGCTCTTCCTTCTCAACAGAGAACTCCAGTTCCTTTTGTTGCTTGTGGATGGCTTCCCCTTGACTTGTTCTTTGCGCTGCAAAAATGACAGTTTGAAATAAAAATCTTGACATTTTCTACCTCATATCAGTTATGGCAARTGGTATGAACAACTCTCTCTCTTACAGGTTTAATGATAAATGAAAACGCTCACCTTCCAATGCTAAACATTTTTCTTGCATTTCATTGCAGAAACTGGAAAAGAGGTCAATAGCAATTATTATGGATGCAAATGAGATGCAAACAAGCATTGCATCGACCCAATAGCCTCACTTGTATGATTCTTAAAACAAAAGAATTTCTCATTGCAGGCTCAACTGTAATAATAGCTATTCAACATTAAAAATATGTCTATGGTATAAAAGATGAAAAATGATGCAAGCCCCTTCCCCCTCCACCCCAAAAACCTTGCTGATTCCCCCCTCCCCCTCCCCCTCAACCCCAACCCCTACAAAGCACCAATGTTTACAATTATTCCTCAATATGTTTTTTTTTTTTTTTTGACAGAAGTACAGATGTAATAAAAGTGTACCAAACATTTACTTCGTTTGTTCCTGTAAAGCACGACTTAATCTCTTCTGTTCATCTTGCTGATCTTTGATTTCTTCTTGCAGTTGGAAAATAACTTTATCCTGTTATAGCAAATAATAATATAATTAATTAAAATATCAATTTGTTTATTTTTTATTGAGATATTACAGTCAGTTTCACAATACTTTACACGATCGGGTTCTGAACTATGTTCAGAAATTCCCAAGATGGAGACCAACTTTGGAACTTTGAAACGAAGTTCTTCATAAACTTTTGAACTTCCCAACAATATCTCTGTCTACTGTTGAATACTGTAAGCAAACAAAGCCAAGCWTGTATGTCAAGAAAATCCAGAAGTTCCTGGTTGAAAATTTTAGTTTAAAAGTTTGTTTGCTGCAAAATAAGCCAACCAAGTTCCGAACTTTGGCAGGAAGTTCAGAAGTTCTTCATTTGCCCCCTCAGCATCCCATAATTCAAGATGGCCGATGTATCAGTAAAAACGTCTATTGCTACAAACTGTTTCCATAGCTACACTGCTAACTGAGACAAAGGTCTCAACAAGTTAGTGGGCAACAGACTACCCGTCAATCAAATAAATCATTGTCATGTACCTTTAGATACATAGGTTAACAATTTTTTCAATTGCCAGTAGAATATTGATTTTCTCCCTGCCATAGGATCCTTACCTACATGTACGTTAATATAGAATTGTCTCCAAGGGTACATGCATTAATGCACAGTAACCTACCTTATCGAGGTTAAGCTGCCTGAATTTCTTTTCATCATTTTTACTTGTCTGTTTAGTGTTTGCCAAATCCTTCTCCAAGGTCTGAATCTTCTTATTCATTTCATCAATATGTTGTTTTAGACTTGAATTTGATCTCTGTAATTGATGTTCTCTCTCCGTTGCACCTCGTTTCTCATGGCTGGCTGCTTTATTAGCCAAGGCCAGTTCATATTCCAGTTTCTGTCTGGTTGTTTCTCCTCTTTCAAGTGATGAGCGTAGTTTAGCAATCTGACCGTGCAATTTTGTGGTCTATCAATTTCAAAATGAAATAAATTGAGAATATTTATTACAAATTCTGTATTGCAAGTTCCTGTTTTCCTCTGAGAACCATAAACAAAAATATCTGATAATGATTGTTGTTTGGGTTTTACCATGATAGAAGATGACAACAGCCTAGGATTGTGTGTAGTTAGATAAGAATAACAAGAATAAAATAATGTGAATAATAACGAGAATAACAGATCTAGTGACATAAACTAGTGATTACAAAACAACAAAACCATGAGACAAAATATGATATGATACATCTACAACATCAGCAAGTCTACAAGTCCCTCAATTAAACATTAACTATATTAACAAACTTAATATCACCAAAAAAATCTGGGGGAAACATGACTTCTGCTTTTTTACTCCACCTCGTGGACCATTTCAGCCAATTTGCAATGGCCATAGTATGATGATGATGACAATAACGATAATGATGATGACGATAATGATAATAATAATGCTATAATGATAATGATGATGATATCTGAAGCATAATATTATTRTCTCTACAGTTTGCTCTTACGAAGATCTTATAAACTAGGAATAATAATAATTTTTCACCTCTTCATTGAAAATTCTTGTCTTTTCTGCCTGCTCTTCTTCAAAACTGGCCAACTTTCTTCTCAGATCATTCGYTTCTGCCAAATCAAACAAAAGAGAACACATTTAAATAAATCATTTGAAGTTTAATCATGAAATCATATCAAATTTGCTCTATTTCAATCAATACCATTATCATCTATGATGGTCTTGTTCATCTGCAGGTCCTGGACTTTCTTCGTCAGTTGCCTGATTTCCTTCTGATAGTTTCTAATCAAATCTGCTTGTTTGTCATGAATAACATCATCTTTCATGGTACTCTGTGTATACAAGTGGAGACAACATTTTACTAAGGTGTTCGTTGCATGGAAAGCTTGGAAAGTTATTAAAGATGTGAGTYGTGTGTTTCATCAAGCATTCCATCTAGACCTTGCTCATCAACATGAGTTCCAGTAGCTCAGTTGGTTAGAGTGTCTGACTAGCAAACAGAAGGTCACAGGTTTAAATCCTGCCTGTGGCTTGAAAAAACATTTAAAAGAAAATTTTTTTTGATGAGACACAATTCACATCATTAACGTTTTTATTTTWATTTTAAGGTGACTTGATCTGAGGGCTTTTGCACACCTTCTGAATCAATTACCTTTCAAGGTATGTCACTCTAATAGTACACACTGTAAAGTGTCAGCCCTGCCAACCAATGGTGTTCACCATGCCAAATTACCACAGGCCATTTAAAAGACTACTTTGACGATGGTGTGGCTAACTTGAATTGCAAGGCATTATGGGTCACCAAGTAAGCAAAACGAAACGAAGATGGTGAAATATGTCTTCCCCACAATATTTGAGGAATTTCCTCAGCTGTGGAGCTGAGCATTTCCTTAATTCATCTCTTGTCTAATTGTCTTGTTATGAACGGTAAACGTCAATCAAATCTAAAACTTTGTCCATTTGCCTCCTACAAAACCCACAATGACTTATGATTCAAGATGGCCACCACATTGTTCAAAGTAGTCCATTAAATAATTTGGCATAAAAGTGCTTGAATGTAATTGAAAAGCCCTAATAAAAAACGTAGAAGTGCCATTTTAGACACTTAGAGAAACTACTCTTCCCAGGGGGTTAAAAATACCTCTGCCAACAGAATAGACCCTTCACAACAATGCCCAGAAAGGAGCAGAGCTCTTCAGAGAGCAGAGGATAAAACGATGGATTTCAATTCTCGTGAGAGTAAAATTGTTATTGTCCTCTAAACTGAGTTGCATTGGGAATATCTTACAAATGGTCTATTAGAAATGACAGATACATAAGTTTGTCATTCAGCGCCACAGACAGCTAAATTGCATTTTAGGAAACAGTAAACAAAAGAAGATTTGTAATGACAGAAACAGTAACCCTACTGATGTATCTGTCAAGTACGAAGTTTAYGTAGGGACAACCATAGATACCAGTAAAAATATTCCTATAATGATATAAAAATGAACTATAAATATCCTATCYATTGCCAGCTTACATCGTGAGGGCCATCTTCCGTATCTGGCGAACTTTTTCCGCTGCCTATTGGTGAGTTTTTATCACCAGGAATGGGAGAAACTTGAAAATTGTTGGACCTAAAAGACGGAGTTGGASGTCTTGATGGAGAAGACCTTCCTTCACTGAAGCTTGATCCCCAATCACCGGTCTCCATTACGGAAAAAATACCTCRAAGGTATCACTTTACGATCACATTTTATGTTTCAGTTGAAAATACGGATAAGATAAGGTAAGGTGCATTAAAAATTTTGCTGAAAACAAAAGAATTTTGTAACGAAAATTTGAAGCGGGAAAAGTACGTTCATGAGTAGCACCGCTGACATCTAAACAAATGTAACAGCAGGCCCAAGTATTATGGGTTCCCTGTGGAATATTGCTTTTTTTACAGGGTCCTCCCCCCCCTGCCGATTTATTTACCAGCAGTACTAAAATTATTCACCTTAAGAGTTAAAAAATAAATTTGTAAGAATGTGTCAGTCAAAGTTTAGTTTTTATCATAAAACCACAGCGAAATCAAAAATTTCACTTTCAAGGCCAAATTCAAACCTTTCTTCGTGTATCGTGGACAGGAAATGAGTTTTTGAAGATATTGCTTTTTTTCGATGAGTTTGTAAAATTATAGACAATGTCAGTGTTTTAATTGAACTATTGATCGCATTCATCATGCCCCACGTGTTAGACGTGTGTGACATCATTGTCTTTTCCGGGACTTTCATATAAAAACCCGACCTCCGGGTCCAGCCTCAGCACAATGCAGCTTCCTTTGGCTCTTGCTAACTACCCAAAACTACACTAAAACTCCTCTAAAACTGACTGCATCGAAACATACTATCCCTCCTTCAATAGGAACACTATTTTTGATATGTTTGAGTGCAAATGTAGAGAAATTATCATTTTTCAAAAACAAATCCGAATCAATGAAAGCCGAAGGAAACACTAAAAACACATGACGTCATAGTTAAAATGGTTTAATTAACCAATCAGAGATCGACGTACCATATGTAATGTCACGTGACCCCACCATCAAAAACCCTTCATGGCTTCGTCCATCTCATATGAATTGTGGTTTGTTTTGGGTCCAAATAAACTAAAATTTAAATTCTAAAACATCGACTTTTAAAAATTCTACCGTTGCGTTAAGGCAGTATGGACTCCGGAGACGATGACTTGTTGTACGAAGAAGACGACAGTGTTGGCGATTGGCAGTCTGAGGATGCTGAACATAGCGATTTCGATATCGATTGTGAGGAACCTTCGACTCCAAAACGACCACATTTAAATGATGATTTTCATTACGAATGCCTTTCACCAGAAGCTTTAGTGTCCTACATGAATGAAATCATTGATGAAGTCAACAGCGTTTTTCAAGTAAGTGTTTTCTAGCCCTATACGTCCCTAAACTCCGCTGCGCACTGCGAACCTCGCGCGCAATCTGTTGTTTTTCATTTTTTACTCATAACTTAACCTCAAAAAGGGTATTTCAGATGTTTAGCAGCCAAGAAAGCCCCTTCCCAAAAGAAGCTCATAGTATCTTAGTTACGATGACTTATTCTGGTTGTGTGATTTGGAAATATTTTCCATTTGACTCAAAAATACTTATTTGTCATTACGTTGAACTTGTGTCCCAACTAGTTCTTCCCATAACTTGATTTCACATCTGGAAATTGTAAAACTAGAATTATCTTTAATGTTAAGAATCGTTATTAAAAGCACTCATTTTCTATTATGTCGGGGAGTAAAGCTGTACTACTTGAAGATTGATGACAATTTACAGTATTCAAAATATGACTTCCATATTTTACTTCTGTCTTTCATTCAAAGGTTGTTTTTTTTTTTCATTTTACTTTGTTTTATTCAAGATGAAAAAACTTATGATTGGAAACAGCTGAAATTTAAAAGAACTGTCAGTCTCACATTAGTTGAAATGTTGAGAGCAAATCATTTTTCTGCATCACACAATGGTATAAAAATTATATTTGTTCAAAATAGTGGGAATCTAAGATCAATGAATTTTTGCCCACTAAATACTGTAAATATAATTGTTTTCGGAAGCATAGATACCATTTTCATATTTGCCAAGATAATGAATTTTGTGAGATATTTTATTAAATCTATTGGGTTTGGTAAAATACCATGGTGTCTGATTAATTTTACTTTTATGAGATTCAAAGTAATATTGCAAAGTTGTTATTTATGTAATAGCAAATGTCATTGAAACTTTTGATCAGATTATCATCATCACCATTATTATTTCATGGTCTGAATTTATTTTATTAAAAAGAAATAATTCAAGTGTGCACTTTGTATAGGAAATCGCATGATCTTCTTGAACGACAGCAATAATAATAATGGTTTATTAGAAGTACTTCCATAAGTAGCTCTTCTTCTAATCTAAATTACTGTACAAAATACTAAAAATCGTAGATGATAAATGAACTATTGAAGAAATAGAAAATGTGCGTGTATGCTGCGTGCCGTCATAAAGTAGGGATTGTCAAAACATGAAAGAAACGTTAGGAGAAGCATGGCACATAGTGAAGTGCTTCGCAATACTTCTCAAGTGTTCTGCCAATCCCCAAGTGCTTTATGACGGCACACAGCATGGCAAGCAAGTTTTTTATTTCTTCTGTGTGCTCTCATGAAGCATGTGCTCCCAACCAATCAGAACTTGAAATTGATAACAGCTATTTTATAAATAAATATATATATATATACATATGTATTAGGAATACTAGAACTAATTTTAAAAAAGCAAAACTTGTATGTCATTGGTCAGCAAAAACATCTACATTTTTCACTTTCAAATGAGACAGCTTTTTAGGTCTCATTTTATCAGACAAACATACAAGTTTAAGGAGGCAGTTGTAACATGTTTTGATATTTTGTGTCCAAGCCTAGATGCAAACAATGTAATATATATTAATGCATTTCTAAAAAAATGTTTCTTCTGGTTTTTATTCCAGCTACCAAGACCAATGGCTAGGATATTATTGAGCCATTTCAAATGGGACAGAGAAAAATTGCTTGAAAGGTTAGCACTTTCCTGTAAATTGTCAATTAATGCATTATCCACATTTATGCAATCATAAGCAGTTTTCATATTTATTCGTTCCCCCTCCCCTCCCCAAATAGACACGAAATGACCTCCCTTTATTTAAGAGCCCCCTACATTTTGATTGAAAAAAATTGTCCCCCCAGCCCACAAGTTTTAAATGTTTACCTAGTTTGAATTTCATTTATCTTTATACTTTTCTAATATATATCACTGGTGTCTTAGATATTACAGTGGCAATCAAGAGAGTCTGTTTTCAGAAGCTCACATTGTGAATCCAAATACTTCAAAATCTTCTCAGTCAACCAGGGTGCGTTAAATCTTTGATTACATAGTTCTTGAACACCTGATGGTGCTCAACTTATCTCTCTATAGAAGGATATTCAGAGTTCATGCTTTGTTGAGAAATGTTAAAAAAAGATTGTGTGGGGCAGTGCTTAAAATGATGGCTGGTCACTGCTTGAATAATGGCTACAATATTGGAACTTGTCCAGTCAAATCTTTGCCTTGCTGGTCATTTTGACCAGTAATGTTGAGCCAGAAACAAGGTGTAATAAGCTATACTAATTTAGCCGGTGTTCAGGTAACTGATCACCGTTGATTTAAGTTCTGTTGGACTACTTCTTCATTAATACAATTAATAGCTGAGCCTGTATGTCTGTTAAAACTCCGAAAATGATACCCAGACAACAGATAGTGTCCAGCCAAACTCCTCTTAGGCCAGTCTTCTTGACTGTTCACATTAACAGGGCACATGTTGATCAATTGTACCAGGATCCCAGTATGTTTGAGCTAAAATTCATCTGTCGTCTTGTATGGCAATGGACCAAATCCACTTAAGGGCATGATGTTTTCCCATCTCAGACTATGTGTCATTCTCTTGAGAATAGGATTCTTTCTTTGAGTTGTATCCAAATTCATGTGTCTTCCCATGCACAACTGCTRAACAAAGAAACAATACTCTAGGGAATGACACGTCGTCTGAAATGGGAAAACAGTGGATTAGGTCTACTGAACAGCCATTAATTTTACCCTTACAAACTAGACAACCTTGTAATGGTTGCATGTGATAACAGTTGCCCAGTTACGATTTCACTTTTTATCCATGTTCAACCTCATTTTTATTTGGAACATTCTTGAAAAATCAGAAAATTTGATATTTGACTGTTAATGTTAATAAAACTTCTTATCATTTTATCTCATTTTACAGGCAAAAAATCAGAAAATTCAATATTTCATTATTGTCATAAAACTCATCATGATTTTATGTCATTTTACAGGCAAATACAAGATCTCAACCCACAGAAATACTGTGTGACATATGTCTCTCTCTAATACCTGCAGGGGTAAGAAATCTACGTTTGTATGCAACAGCATTGCAAGACAAGTTTTACTGGGGTGTTACACTGCTCAATTTAGGCTTGGTGAAACTTTCATCACTAGAAAGTTTCATGAAAATTAGATCTGCTTCCTACTCAAGTCCAAAGTTGTGTCGCAAACAAGTTTCAGAACAAAATTGCACCATGTAACACCTCCATAAAACTTGTGTCACAATGCCATCGCATACAACTTTCAGCTAAACATTTCAACCCATAACAGGGCCCTTAAATATTAAGTTTCCTAAGGTATGTAATAATGTTATTAAATGACTTTGTTCCTTTGGTCGTAGAATTTTACTGGTTTAGAATGTAGTCACAAGTTTTGTCCACGATGCTGGAAGGAATATCTCACAACCAAAATTATAGATGAACATATGGGAGAGGTAGGACAAATGCTCATTTATCTTTTTATTTTGGGAAGTAATGGTTTCCCATTTTAGATCATGTCTTTTCCTTGTTATTAGAAGCATTACACCCAAAATATGATGCGACAGAAAGGTGCAGTTCCAGTAACATATAGTTTTTAATATATGCCATTATGTGCCTAACTTTTATGCAGCACATGTCCACAAAATATTTATGCACATATTTAATGAGCTGCATGAGAATGATGATGAGATGACATGCATTAATATTTAGAAAGGCCTATATCCTCCCCATTTTAGTGTGCACAAATATTCATTATTCATTCATTCATTCATATTTTTTTACAGAATATTTCTTGTCCTGCTAGTAAATGTGATATTCTTGTAGATGAAGCTTTTGTAGGGTGAGTGGAGGAGTTACTTTCATCACTAAAATAATATATAAATTCTTTGAGAGCACTGTTTAGTGTTCCTTACTGGATGATGTCTTCATTCCTCTACTTTTCAATAGCTTTTCTAAGCTCTTGTTAGTGACGTTTAACTGTCTGATAGCAATTATTGTTTGTTTTCCAACATAAGTTATGAAGGGTAAAATGCTGATGGGATTTTATTGCTCTTCATTTTAGCCTAGTAGCTAAACCCACGATTATATTAGTTCGTTGCACCCCAGGAGTGGCAAGCTGTTCCTGGTATCATTTTATAGCTCAGACCCTTCTGCTGATGAATCAGCTTGTTAACATGTGATAAGTGTGACCAAAAGCCTTGGTAACCTGGCCTGAAATACCCATAATCCATTGTGCCAAAATACAACCATAAAAATAAATAAGTAAAATAAATTGACTATATTTAACGAGGGTGACATACATTACTGGTAGCCCAGTAGTTTCCATCATGGCCCTCCTACAATTAATGAACTGAAATGATTGATCAAATAAACGTAAAGTGTTTTTAAGAATCCCAACTGGCAAGGAGGCAAACCAGTTGGCTATTTACAAGCATGGTCAAGAAATTGATCTAAACTAATCAGGAATCAGGACAAATACAGTCTCAGCTAGTGGCCACAGCGGGACTCGAACCCGGCTACATTGTGGAGACCAAGTAATGCATCGATGACAGAGGATCCTGCTGCATCAGTTATGGTGGCAATTTCAAGGAAGACATTCCTTGTTTTATCTTTTTTCATGATAAGAAGCCGTGCTAGTATCTGGCTGTGGAAATGACATGCCGTGATGACGACATCTGTGTCCGGAGATTTGATAATGATCACACACGGACAAACAAAAGCAATGGTATTCAATCAGAAAATAGATGTTGCGATTACCAATTAGATTGACATAACTATCCTGGGACCATTGGTCAAGTAGAAACCTTGTTAGTGTCATTTTGTTTTCTCCACTACTTAAGAATTTCTTCCATTGCTAGGGACATTTTTGGCCAACCCCAGTTATCTTGACCTTTATCGTACCTTGACTAGCACGCTAGGCAATGACATCTCAATTAATATTGAGCAGCTCAGTCTCTAGTGATGTCAATAATATATCCACCCATTTTTTCTTTGGGCCTCTTGTATTTATTAATTAAGATTTATTCTAGTATCATATTCAATATCATATTTCTTTGGGGGGGGGGGGGGGGGGGAGAGCATCAATCTTTAATCCTAGTTGGCAAAGCGGTTTTCAATTATTTTTAAAGAGCTAGCAATATTACTAATAATGATGATGTTGGGAGTTATATAGCGCATTTCAAATATCTCAATGCGCTTTACATTTATGACCAGTGGAGGATGGCTGGATATTAAGGCACTATTAGCAGCTGTGCAGCTTACAATCATGTGTGTGAATTAGCCTATAGTGAGAGCCAAGGGTTAAAGCTTTCACAGTTTATGCCACCTACAATCGTTTAGGAGGAATGTACAGCTTTTTTTTCCAAGAAGTAAATAATACTTTAGTTTGTTATGGAATAAACATAACAAAAATGTGTACTTTGGTATTAATGCATGCCATTTTTCTTCTCTTGTAGACAAATATTACGAGATCCCAAAGTCAAGACACAGTATCATCATCTGATAGCAAATAGCTTTGTTGTGGTAGGTACATTGTGCAGGTAATAAGCACCAGACACTACAGACTGTATGGCACAAGACTTTTATCCTTTGGCCTGATACATGTTGTGCTTTCCCCAAACATTGAAACCTTTGTGCCAATCCCCACATGCTTTATAACTGCACACAACGCTCGTGTGCATTTTCTATTTCTTCATTACTGTATGTGTAGTACTTAAAGGATGGCAGAGCATATAAATTAAAGTGGGAGGAGGGCAAGTATATTTTTTTATCCATATGGAGCTAAAGCTAAGACATAAGATTTCATTTTGACTCGTAAAAGGGGGAGCTAAAGTTCCCCCATCCCCCCAGGCTCTGAAGTCCCTGTCCTTGTCTGCAACTCAAAACTGTCCCTCCCCCCACTTGTCTGCAACTAAAAACTGTCTGTAAAATTGTTGAGTTAATTGTTATATTGTTATCATTCTACAGAATAATCGTTTAATGAAGTGGTGCCCTGGTCCTGACTGCCATAATGCCGTCAAGGCTAATTATCACGACGCACTACCTGTCACCTGCCTGTGTGGATATAACTTCTGGTATGACCTGCTTCATAATAATAATGGTATCTTCATTGAGATTTCATCTAGATTTGACACTTGTGTACTAATAGTTCCCTTTTTAGTTCCCTGTGTTATATTGAAAAACCCTTGAAAAGGTAACCATGCCTGTGTATGTAAGTGAGAATTGCTGTGCCCTTGCAATGATAGAGACGTGAAAATTTTTCAAAGGTCTCTATCATTGCAAGGTCAGCTTTGATGCACAAGCACGGTTACCTTTCAAGATGGCCTAGGGAACTGTGAAGGGGGCTATTGGGGACACCAATGCTCACTCGCACTACCACTATTATTCACTGCTTAAATACATACAATAATCTGCTCATTATGTTCATTTCCATGCCAAGAGAACAAACTCTCACAGCCAGAGTCACCAACAAGTGAAAGCAGCAAACCAAACAAATTCTATTCACATGTGAAAATTTTTGAACCAGATAATTTGAACCAACAGTAGAAAAAGACTAATGTTTTACCTTTTCACCATCCTTGCCACCCAACTACTGAAGAAATAGAAAACGTGCACGCATGCTGTGTGCTATTATAAAGTATGCTGGGATAGGTAGAACACGAGAGAAGCTTTTGGAGAAGCACAATGTATAGTGGAGTTCTTCTCTACTCTTCTCGAGTGTTCTGCCAATCCCCAAGTGCTTTATAACTCCACACAGCACAGCAAACAAGTTATTTTTTTTTTTAAATAAAATACAAGGGCATGTTCATKCTGTGTGCTCTCATAAAGCACACGCTCCCAACCAATAAGAATGCAAGATTTTTAATAGTCATTTTATAATACAGTTTAGATTGATGTTCGCATACAGTGCAACACTATGTACTGAATGTAAAAAATGATTATATTTCAGCTTTGGTTGCTCAGAGCCCGTACATGAACCAGTTAAATGCCAGGTAAGTTGATAGTTATCTATCAACCAACTTAGTTTGAGGAAGATTCTGTGAGTCTCAAGCATATTGTTCTTTTTGAAATTAGTGCCATTTTCTTTCTCCTAACCCTAAAGCTCAAGGCCCTGTTACACGTTAAAACTCTTGGTTGAAATTTGTGTGGCATGAGACAACTTTCAGAACAAATTGCTTCTTGTGACACCCTTAGCTTTGGGAAACTTTCATCGCCGGAAAGTTTCATGAAAAGTAGAACTGCTTTGCAAATGAAAGTTGTGTTGCGAACAATTTTCCTCCCTCCCTCCCTCCCTCATAAGAATCCACTGTTAATCCTATTATTCATCTATTTATCCCATTTTTTGAAATAGTCATAAAATGGTCCTCTTTGAAATAAATTTCCATCATTAAGTTAAACAAAAACTTGAGCACACAGCATCTGATTGGATGTCAAGTGAAAATGATGTTGGAGAAATTGAAGCATTGAAGTTTGTTATCCCTAATGTTTATTGTAAAATGACGGATTCATAATCTTGTTTTTTATTCTTTAGTGGTTGAAAAAGTGGATCAAGAAAACAAATGATGATAGTGAAACATCAAACTGGATCTCGGCAAATACAAAAGAGTGTCCAAAATGTAATGTAACGATAGAAAAGAATGGAGGGTGCAACCACATGGTCTGTAGGAATAGCAGTTGCAAGGTAGGACATACATCATACTCTTTCCTAATAAATATTTRATAAATAGGTCCCTTTAGAAACGAGCAAGACTGAGGAGAGTTTTGAATTTTTCTGGTCTACACTTGTCTCTGCTAACCATACATTCTTTGTAAATTTGTTGGCACTTTTAAAAGTGTAATTCTAATTCTAATCCTTTTTCATTGAAACGTCTTCAAACTTGCAAGACCTACTAATCTTGAGATGATTTCTCAAATGACAAAATTTTTTGCCAATTAGATAAAGATTCAAATTTCGCCCCAGCCTCTTGCTCATTTTTAAAGTGGGCTCTTCTTTTGAGTGAACATAAAACAATAATTATTGGTCCAAGTGGAAGTGGGACTTGATAAGATACAGTATATGTATGGACACATCAAGCTCAACCTTGACTTGAGTAATCATTTCGTGGCCACATTAGCAAATTCAGACAAGGTTTATTGCAATCTTTTCATTTCTTGAAGATACAGTATATTTTATATTTAATAGGAAACTTTGCTGTGTTGATATGCCTTGTAGTGAGTTTCTTGCTGAATTTAAGATGCACAACAAAATAATTGTGTAATAATGGCAAACACCACAGCAAATAATTACAGAGTACTAGAACTCCACTGAGAGTAAGAAGAGCTTCTACACTGCTTTGAACTCATGGTTTTTTAAATTATTTTGTTTCTATTCATATTCTTGATAAGAAGTGGTTTTTTGTAACTTTTTATGATAAAATTTAGCGATAAAATTTTACTAAAAGACATTATTTCAATACATTGTGTTCACTTTATTCCAGGCTGATTTCTGCTGGGTGTGTCTAGGCCCCTGGGAACCACATGGGTCCAGCTGGTAAGTCTTGTTGTTGATTTTTCAATTTCTACGTCAGTTGTCTTAGCTAAAACATAAATATCTTGCTGCAGTGGTCCTGGTTTATTGTAAGTATTCAAACACTGATGTTGGGTCTTTGTTTTAGGTATAGCTGTAATCGATATGATGAGAAAGAGGCTCAATCAGCAAGAGATTCTCAATCTGTAAGTAAAATATAATATATCCCTTCCAGTTACACAATAAAACCAATACCCAGAAGTTTTCTAGGCTCATTGTAAAATCTGTCAGATTTTCTGTATCCTTGGATTGGTTACTATGACTTAATAAATGTAAATATAAAGCATAGATAAAGGTGGCAGTTGGCAGTCATTGATGAAATAATTAAGTCTCTTTTCTTCAACAAATGACATTATCATGTAAACATCATCTTGGGTTCTGATTGGTTTGGAGCGCATGCTTTATGAGAGCACACAGCACGCTCTCCTAATTTCAGTTTCGTCATCGATGTAATTGGTATTTTATAAAAGAAATTAAAAACGTGCTTGCTGTGCTGTGTGGAGTTTTAAAGCACTTGGAGATTGGCAGATCACCCGAGAAGTGTCGAGAAGCACTCCACTATGTGTCGTGCTTCTCTTAACACTTCTCTTGTGTTCTGCAAACCCCTGCGTGCTTTATGACTGCACACAGCACACGTAGGCATTTTCTATTTTTTCATGTAAACATGTGAAAAAGATCAGCTATGTGTTTCACAAGCATTTTTCCTTTCTGACGCATCTAATGATATTATCTAATAATCTTCAAATATTAAATATAATCTAAAATATATTCTAATACTTACAGTCAATAGAATAGAACCTCTATTAATTGGCCAACTGCAAACATCAAGTTGCCATCAAATAGAGGTCTTAATGCCTGCTTAATAGAGGTATAGTTTACTTCAAAAACCCTCATTGGGACTTGCTGTTAAATAGAGATTGGCCTATTCACTAATATCTGTCTGTTCTATGTCACCAGCGATCAAGAGCAGCGCTAGAAAGATATCTATTCTACTGTAATCGATACATGAACCATGCTCAAAGTGCAAAGTTTGAAAGCAAACTCTACGCTCAGGTCAAGCAAAAGATGGAAGAGATGCAACAACACAATATGTCTTGGATAGAGGTCAGTACATCTCTTGATTTACCATACCATACCTAATATTATTAGGGACCATTTATATTTTTATCGGGGGAGGGGGTGGTGGGATCCAGTTGGTAAACTCATACAAGAAATCGAACCTCCCTCTCCATTGATGCATAAAGGCCCTCCCTTGTTTTTCATTCTGTTTTTTTTTGTTGTTGTTGTTGTAAAAGTGCTGTGCAAGTTAACTTTTGTGGCCCCCCCCCCCACTCGTTTGAGCCTGATTTTCTAAATTCCCCCCCCCCCCTCCCCCACACCCTCCCTTGGTAAAAAAAGAACTGCCCCCCTTGTAAAAAAGAACAGTCTCTTAAAGCTGCTAGGTGCATTGCAAGCAAAACAAGTGGTCTGTAGTTCTATCCCCTTTGAGGTCAGACACAGGTCGGAAAGGGATTTTCTTAATGTTTATTGTCTGATGATTTGATAGGTTCAGTTCCTGAGGAAGGCTGTAGATGTCTTGTGTCAGTGCCGTAACACCTTGAAATACACTTACGTCTTTGCTTTCTACCTAAAGAAGAATAATCAGTCAGTCATTTTTGAGGTCAGTTATTATTACCTTATTGATAATAGAAGTATTTATTAAGTTTAGAATCTGACTCTCTCTTTACTTTTCCTCTTTCCCCCCTGCTTTTTCTTGTCTTTCTTTCTTCCTGGTGCTCACCCTCTTATCCATGCTTCATCTTTCTCCTGCCTCGTCCTTCTCTTCAGTCCTCCTTTCCCAGACTCATACCTAATCGTCACTCACGCTTTTTTAATGCGCGCTATGGCTTTTGGGAAGGAGAGAGAAAAAGTGACAACGCTTCGCTTTTCTCTTCCTTCCCTTGATGCACCGCGAGATAAATAAGAGAAGAGAAGCGACTGGGTATGAGTCTGCTCCTTTCCCATCATCCATCTCATCTATCCTTCTTTCTTCCCTTTGTCCTTTTCTTACTCTCCCCACATCCTTTCCCCACATCTTCCCTCTTCAACCTCTCCTTTTGCTGATACAACAGGACAACCAGAAAGACTTGGAGATGGCAACAGAAACGCTGTCCGAGTACTTAGAACGAGACATCACACAAGAATCTCTATCCGACATCAAACAAAAAGTACAAGACAAGTACAGGTAAATCATTGGCTCTCACTTGGTTAGGTTTTTACACCGCAATAGGCCTTATCTAAGATAGGTTACATGTTACATGATGATATCTCGTTTTGGAAGCTCTGTTGTTCATCGTGTTCAGGTGTTGATTGTACTCGAGCTAGACCAAAGTGCACCTTTTTCGTTGAAAAATTACAAATAGCGTCCACAGGCATCGCACAAGAAATCGAGCCTGTAGGACTCCACCCAAACCAATTTTATCGAACCCTGAAACAACCTCTGGGCTGATCTAAGTCGGGGTATGTGGCTAACCCACAGATTGAACCGTGAAACAACCTCTTAATCTTGGCTGATCTAAGTCAGAGCATGGCTAATTCGCAGATAATCCTTGAAACAATCTCTGATCTGGGGAGCGTTTGAATGTGTCCTTACTAATCCATTTAATTATGTAGATACTGTGAAGCAAGACGCAAGGCATTACTCGACCACGTATACGAGGGGTATGACACAGATATCTGGGAATACATCGACTATGACTAAAAAAACGACCTGCCTTAAATACCTTGAAACTGGCTGCTCGAATAGAGGCGTTGTCTTAACATCATGGCCAGGAAATTCCGCCAATGGTTTCGTAGTTTCCCCCCTGACAAACTGACGAATACTTGTTAATATTCAGTACCAATTTGGTGTTAAGAGTGTTAATAGCAGTGAAGCCTGTTGGACAAACTTTGATCCTCCACAGCAAGACCAACATGTTCGGTTGCAACATAAAGCGTTTTTTGCGATGTTTGCTCGTGTTAGTACTTTAGCTTTTATTTAGTCGTAAATGCTTCTCATCCGAAATCTTGAATCTCCGGTCTCCTGCTTCTTAGAGATAACAAGATACACTGATTGATTGATAACAAATGAACAACTTCAATGCTTTTTGGGGAATAAACCAACTAAGCGTTTGGGGATTCTTGAAGGAGCCGATGACCACCTAACTATTCTTCTAGCTTATGAGCAGAGTCTTAGAACTTTTTACCTTCTTTGTTTGTTGTCTCATTCCAGACCATGTAATGTTGGTTCTTTCATATGTAAATTTTTCAAAATGCTCATCATAAAAGAAACATTATCAGGGAAATGTCACATGGTCTGAAATGGGACAACAAACAACAAAGGTAGAGAGGTCTGTTGTCTGTTGTCGGCTCCCAAACCCTTCAGAGAAAATAGTCAACTTTCGATATTTTTTCCGGTTTCAGCCAAATGTCATTCTCTTGTGAATAAGATTCTTTGTTTAAGCTTTATCTATATTCATGTGTCTTCTTTTGCGCCACCGTTAAACAAAGAAATGATACTCTAGGGAATGACACTTGGTCTAAAATGGGAAACATTACGTCTGATTACGAGTGATCAAGTAGAAAACAAACGATTAAATTCCTTTGAGCCTCGACTTGAAATGTTTTGTGCTTGATCACTCAACCAGAATATCAAAAGTTTGCTATTAGAAGTGACTGCCATGTTGGATGACAACTAAGCCTAATCTAACAGTCTTCATTTTTCTTCAACATAGCGGCCATGACCTCATGTTTGAGAAATTGGAAAATATTAAGCATAAAATGAACAAATTTCTGTTATTAAGGAAAGATGTATTGTGTAAACATCTTGCCAACCCGCAAAATCCTTTTTTATAAATATTTTCTGTTTTAGATTTATTATACTCTAAACGTTTGCTTTCACATTCCAAGTCATTTTCCATTTTTGGGCTACCTGTGTCGGGTCCGTTTCCCATGTTAGTGTTCTAGTCAAAAACATATTTGCATGTCCTCCAAACCGGCTAGAGTGCGTACCATATATCCGTGTAAAAATTACCAACATAATTGTACAAATTAGTGCAAAGTTTTGTAGGTATACGGTTTGTGCAATTCTTCGTTTGCACGTTACGTCATCGCGGCCATGTTGGTACCATTTAACAAAAGATTTCTCATTAGTATCCATTGTTAACGGTACCACAATGGCCGCCATGTTTTTGTCTTTTAACTCTCTTGGGAAAGCTGCCATCACGTGATATACGGTATGCTTTACCAAAGCAACCAGAATGATGAAACAAAAATTTCTCCAGAATTTGCAGTAATCTGGGTTAGATCGACTGTGTCTGGATTAATCCTGTGATTGTATAACAATGAGCAACAAATTTGGCTCTATTATATTATTGGCACCAAAGGAAATTCAGATCTAAATAATCCTTTTTCGAGTTACGCCATCCTGCTGGCTTAATTGCCCTATTTCACTATGACGTCATTGCTTGTTTATGTGGGGGATAGAATCGCCAAATCCAATACAAAAATTCAATAAAATTTGCTCCTAGCGAAACAGTTTAATCTAAAATGGCCTGGTTTTCAGATATAATATGTGTTAATATGTACTAACAAATATTCTGAGCGTTTGCTGGCTATTCTACTTCTCTTCATGGACTGATACGGGTTTTAGAACAATTTTTGGTGAATTTGCGTTGAATTGACCCCCTCCGACGACCATGATCCTTTGCGTTTAAACAATAGATTGTTTTGATGTGACGTCATAGTGAAATAGAGCATTTAGTAATACCCTCGATAGGATAAGGATATAAACGGAACTGTTGTTGAAAATAGTTTGTAAATACTGAAAAAAAATGTGAAATGCGTCAAATGCATTAAACTTGAATAGTAATATTATGGATTCAGCAAAACGTTCGATCATTTTGCGAGCACCTCTTCAGAAGGATCACAGAGTACACTAAAAAAAATCGTGGTGGTGGGGGAGAGTTTGGAATATTGAGTATGGAAAAGTTAGTGGATAATCGCAAGAAGTGTGGGGCTATAGCTTGCTTTATTATGAATCCTAGGAGCCGTCATTAGTTTCGGCGGGAGAATCTGGGACCGAAACTAATGACGGCTGTGAGGGAAACTACCCCCCTCCCCTCCCCCCMAAAAAAAGCATGCCAGAATCGAACACAAACTATTTGATATTCGAGCCAAATGGAATCGTACCAAATTCAATCGTTCAATGCACCCTTCTTAAAAGTATCGTGAATCGAGGCTAACTTGGAACCGTTCAAAAGATATGCCACAAATTCAATTGTAGTGAAAAAGTTTAGCCTTAGAAGGGTCCATTAATTTGGCAAGCAAGTCACCAAAACGTCCCTGTTCGATGATGTTCGATTCGATTAGTTACACCGGCTTTAATCCAGTCGGGATTTCGAACCAAACTAAGTGTAAATTAAAATAAGCCAATGTACACTTTTCTAACAGGTCTTTCCTTTGTTAGATCAGGAAGGTTTTGCTAAACGATAATTACAATGAGATCACATTGTCATATTCTCATGGGAAAATCCCCAGAGTCTACACGTGTCGTTTTACGACACAAGAACAAGAATTGATCTCGCTAGGTTTTGTTGACTTGGGTGCCGTTTACATGGGGAAAGTTGTCCCAGATAGAAGACATACCATCTTAGGCGAGCTAACTTTGCCCTATTTTCTTCGTAAATTCATCTCGACTGTTTGCGAGATATTTTACTTTTTCACTGCTATAAGAAGGGTCACCCTACCCTGGTACCTGCAAACACTTTAACTCGCCTAAATGAGACACCTTTTTCGTTTAATCACGCGTTTCTCCATTGAAACCGATAGTTGTCCAGGATTTATAGGGACAACTTCGTTCCATATAAACTCTCGGTATAGCTCGAGAGGGAGGGCGTTAAAAAGGCCTGTAGTTTTAACACAAAGAATCATGTTCATCGTAGCTAGGGGAGCAAAACATGATCCAAAGCACAAAGAAAATATTACTTTGACTGTAATATCGTCAATGACAGGACAGACACAAAAAACTGATGCGGCAAATGGCTCCAGCTCCCCTTGGTTACCGTTGCTATGTCCCACAACCTAAGCAACTTAGTTAGAATATCTAGCAATTTAAAACTCTTATCGCGGAAATTTTGGTTATAAGTCGTTTTAATTGTACATGAATTGTTCTAAAGAAAAGACAATTGCCTCGTAATCCTTTTAAGGATTAAAATAACTCTTAAAAACAGATGGCAGTTGTTTGTGGGATAATATTTTAATTCCACTGGAAAAACTGCTGTAACGGTGATTAGTTCGCTATTGTCCGAGTCGGAACCATGAGTTAATTTGTACCGTAACTAACCAAACTACTTTAAAATCTTTTAAATTTGAATTTTGATAAATTTTGATCCATCAACCTCCTATGATCCTGTTTTTCTTTTCATTATTGTTTTTTCCTCGTCAATTTTAATGTTAATCATGTTTGTATTGTATGTAAATTTTATGGAGAGTTCTGTTTTCTTCGCCAGTCAAAAAATTTGTATTTGTATGTCTCAAGTTTTATAAAATGTATATGTTTATATTGTGACAAATAAACTAAGCTAAACTAAACTACATGTTTCTCACTCATACGAAAACCGCTCTATTGTTGGACTGCATGGAAATAAATAACCGTTGGTTAATAAAAAAGAACCATCAATTCAGATACCTTGTTACTCGGGCTTTCAAAGAAATGCCCGAGGTATAAATTGGACTTTATTTGCGTTTTGTTACAAATCGCAGTTGCGTTCAAAGCGCATGCGCAAGTTCATTGCGCGTGCGTAGTATGCGCCACATGGTCGAGCAATGGCGGAATTTTTCAAGGTTTCGTCAGAAGGATGACAGTGTTCACGAAGAATTCTTTCGATTTTCTGCTGTGAAGCCCGAGTTCACGCAGATATGCGTCTAGTATTGATTAAAAGATTAGGATCATTAGTATTCTTATCAATAGGTTGTTTAATAACAAAGGAGTTGTGTTAAGTAATGTCTTGTGACATCAATCAGTCGAATAAATAAGCAGATATTGATCATGATTCATGGCTAGTAAATAAGAATACGAATCGTGTCTCAAGATCTTTTGCCAACCATTCTTCGCGTAGAGGGGRAAAAAATAGACATTTAGAGTTAGAGTTCTACTACAAGAAATAAGGTAAAAAAATTAATGACTATTCTTACTGTATGAAAAGAACAGTCGATTATCAAACAACTGGTGTAGCCAGAAGACGTGTTGGATATTTTTTAGCGCGCTCGATATTTTCATATATTCATTTCGAAACGACAATAGAATACTTCTTTTAGTTTAAAATCAAGAAAGAGTACCTTATCCATGATACGTCTGCACTAATAAGAAAAACGTTCTACTTTCGCAATTTTTTCTTTATCGCTCATTCATGCTAAAAAACGTTTAGTGTTTCATTCGTGCCTCTTGTGCTTCAAACTTTTCACAAAATCCTGGTAACCTTGAGCAATTCAGTCTACTTCGAGGTATTAGCGAAAATGTTAGTTTTTGTGCTGATCAAAATATCATCTCTCCCAACGTTCAGGGCTTTCTATCTCAAAGCAATRCGCATTCCTTAAATTTCCCCAAATTTTGGTATTTTGTTAATCAGCCCCAAAAGAGCCTGTTTATGAAACATAAAGCTTATTAACGCATAAACGTCGAAAGTAGAACCCGTTTTACTGCCCTGTCAGTTTAATATCATTCGTAGTGAATTTAGGCAAGTACGACAATCTCTAGTTCAACATGTTTCAGTAGCTTGCTGTCACTGATCATCACTGTTAAGGAAGGAATACTAACAAAGCAGGACTGCCGGCTGAACAACTTTTCTTGATGTAATTGCCTTGAGCATGATACAAGTACGTACAGCTGCGATTGATAAGTTGTTTTTTTACCGTCCCTAGTATGTAACCGGCTGTAATTTTCAGTTATTATTAATTTTAATTTCAATATATTTGCATTCATCGATTGATGCCCTAAAAGTAGGATTTTTGAGAGCTAAGGTACACTAGAGGTCAGTCTAACCTTGAAATGCACCGCCTTTAATAATAATCAGTTATAGCTGGAGTACCGAGAGTACCGACAAAACGAGACTTAGAGGGGCGAGCATTTGCGAGCACACGCGTTTTGAACGCGAAAAAGTTCGTCAATTTCACAGAGACCCAACAAAAAAGGAAAAAATCAAAATTGACGGTAGATATTGTCGATACGCCACTGATTAGAAGCATCGATAATTGATCACCTTCATCGGCCGCCAATACAGCAATAAGCAATTTAGTCTGATAAGTCACGTCATCCAATCCTCTTGAACAAATCAGTTTTGTCAAAATAGATAACACCATGCAGAAATGGAAAGGCAAAGATTTAACTCACAGTGCGTGATGCAGGAGAAACGGCATTTCTTTTTTCATGGTTTTGTATGTGGAAGCGTATCGAACAGCCATCCTAACCAGGCCGGTGATTGCGCTACTCTCAGCCCTAGCGAATTAGCCAATCAGCGAACGCCAGTTTGTTAGCCAATCAGCGAACGCCAGTTTGTTCCGGCAGGTTTTGGGCTCAATTAAGGTGGCTGACTACTTTGGTAAATAATAAACGGCAGACAATTGAAAATCGAAACTTCTTCTACCTGAAATTTAATGCTGATTTCAAAAATGCAAAGAAAATTGGGGTGTCCCATTTTGAGATAATCACTCTGGAATGACATACGTTTGTACAATTTTCGAAGAAAAATAGCGAAAGTCAAGCTCTGTACAAAAAAATCATAAAACCGAAACTGAGGAAGAAACATGAGTAATTTTCTCCGAACACGTAACTTACTATTTTTATAAAATACTGATAAAAGTTGTTTTAATAAATTATTGTAGACTGTGCGAGATCATGACGTAAAGGACTATGAACTTAATTTGCATATTGGCACGTGTAAATCGAGATCGAGAGAGAGAGAGAAAGAGCGGGAAGAATAGTAAGTCGAGACGGATAGTTTGTGTTAACATGTAAAGAAAAGAATCGAAAATACAACACAGCAAAGTCGAATGCTGCTTAGTTTATTCGAGGAAATAAAGATAAAGAAAAGGTTCAGGTTCTACGGCGTTCAAGTTATGGTAAAAATTGAGCACAAAACAAACAGAACGATTTTTTACATTGTTCTAATAAACAGAATTGCCAATTCTGTTTATTAGAACAATGTAAAAAAATCGTTAACAATTGTCTTCCGGAAAATAACAAAAAAGTATAGAGTCCCGTGCAAAATTTGAGGGTTTTGCCCTCTTGAAGTTCAAAACGTGTATGGTTCTTCAATAAAATCGTGAAAATTATTCAGCGGTTTTTGAGCGCGCGCACATCGTGGGCTCAAATCGAATGTTCAAAAGTAGTCAGCCACCTTAACAACATCTTTTACTAGATAATAATAAATAAATGAATTAAACTCATTTGTGATTTACCAAATATGTCATAGAAATAGCATATTTTCGTCGTTGTTTCTTTTTTGACAAATACAAGGGACAATAGAAAATAATTTGAAATGTTCGCTGTGACAAACAATACATTGAACAATGCATTGCGCGCCTATATGTCAAATCATGAGTCATCGCCGCCGCCATCTTGGTTCATATCACCTTGACAAACGATTTCTATTTTAAGGATTGTTTAAAAAATTTTATTGTCTTAGCCCTTAGTTACAGCAAATTGTTTATATCATTCAACCTACATATTTCCAAGGTGAACCCTTCTTCACTTTTTAATAATATTTATTTTTACTTTCATTGAGCTTATTCCAGTTTTACTATAGTCAATTAGACTTTTGTCATCATTTGCTCTTCGACTTTTCCGACTACCAGCCACACTGAATATCCCATAGCCTTGATTTTGCATATTCATATTCGTTCAGTATAATGTTTTTTCCTTTTGTTATAAATATTCTCGATTGCACCGCAGGTCGTAAATGAAAAAAAACCGAAATCTATAGGAAACTTCTAAAGGCTAAACATATCCTCTAGAAACCCCACAACTTAATCATCCCAGCTTCTTCATAATCATTGACACCGTCATCCTTAGTTGTAGATATTAAGATGATTCGCTTCTTTTATCGCTATAGTATGGTCATTGATTGCAGTCACAAAACTTTAACTTTTGTACGTAAAAAATAGAAATTAGAGCCTCTAAAACTAATCAGTCCTAATTCTCTTATTGCTTTTCAATACATCTTATGTTAATTCCTTTCTACGCTTTAAATTACTGATTATTAGTGTGTTACCCTGGGTGCTGTGTAGAGCAACGGACGACAAACACTTACACGTAAGTAAATCTCAAATATTTCAGAATAATATATCTTGCTCATTATAAAATCTATTACTCAGTGAAATTTAATAATTTGAAATTTGATGTTTTTCAATTTTTCAAAAGAATTTTTTCCAATATCAAATAGATTATCTTCGAGACTCTTCGCTCATCCGTCGATAATGCCTTCGAAACTCGTTCGTATAAATAGTTTATAACTTATATTATCGTCAGAAACTACGAGCTTATTTTGCCAGTTCATTAACTGTGGAGGGAAAATCAAAACATTTCATTGCTAACGTTCTTGCTTTCGGAAATCTTTCGTTGGTTTAGCTCTCAGAAGGTATCTATGACTTTTATTTTAGATTTTAATCTTGCTTTTTGGTTAAGGTTTGGACAAACTCCAACTGGGATTGTAATCGATCCCCTTTAAAGATTAATTTTGCCAAGTCTTCTTATATGCTACAAACTAGTACTTCTTCTCAGTTCTACTAAGGCTTCTCTCTGTCTAAATTAATCTCTAAAAGTCACAAAATAAACGTTTCATATTGATTCATTGCAGGGCCGTAGCCACAAATTCCTGATTGGTCCGGTTTTTGAGGGGTTTTGGTTTTACTTATATATATTTTTTCTGATATTTTTTCCCCGACCAACTGTGACGGTGGCTATGGCCCTGTTTTGTATGAGAAAATTAAAAATATGGCGTGAAATGCTCGCGAGGAACTATTACTAATACTACTTCTTACTACTTCTTTCGTGCGTTCCTCACTATTAACCTGAGTATGTGAGACCTAAGGGGAAACCTGGCCCCTTAGGCCTGATACTCAGGTTAGCGAGGAACGCTCGAAAGAACGGTAAACTTGCACGAAATTAACTGCTGAAAGACTACAGACTACCGCGAACAGTGAAAAATGAAGATAATTTCCAAAACAAAAAGTGGTTTATAAAGACATTTATCCTAAATGTCAAAGGTTCTCTTCGAGCACTCACAGCTGATAAAAGTCGTAATTTTCTTTAATACACATTTCTGTTTTGTATATTTGCTATCCGGCTAAAAGGTGTTGGTGGGCAATATATGGCTGAAAATTGCTTGTCAAAACAATTGATTTTGGGCTGTCAAATTTAATGCTCCGAAATTTAATAAAATGAAGTATTGTGTGACTAATTTTTGTAATTTCCTTTGACTTCAGATGTTAATGCTTATTTTTACTCTGCAAAATTGCAATCCTCTTGCCGAAAATAGCAATAAAAACACCCAATTCAACAACTCAAGTTACCGAATCTCTTTCCTGCAAAAAGTCATACGAGAATTAAGTATTTATTATTTGAACAATTATTATATTTAGTCTTCATTGACAGCAGGATTTAGACTCTAATTTCAAATTAAGATTATGTGTAGTTTAAAACTAAAAGAAAAATCTAATGCAGAATAAGTTGTATTGGTCAGACATGGANCAGGATTTAGACTCTAATTTCAAATTAAGATTATGTGTAGTTTAAAACTAAAAGAAAAATCTAATGCAGAATAAGTTGTATTGGTCAGACATGGAAAAACTGAAGTTCCCAGAGCATGAAGTTTTGCCAAAATTTCCTATTGAAAATTGCTCTTTATTCATTATATTTAGACTTCATTGCCAACAGAATTTAGAATCTAATTTCAAATTAAGATGATTATGCGTAGTTTAAAACTAAGAAAAATCTAATGCAGAATAAGTTGTATTGGTCAGACATGGAAAAACTGAAGTTCTCAGAGCATGAAGTTTTGCCAAAATTTCGTATTGAAAATTGCTCTTTATTTATTATATTTAGTCTTCATGGACAACAGGATTTAGACTCTAATTTCAAATTAAGATTATGTGTAGTTTAAAACTAANTTGAAAATTGCTCTTTATTTATTATATTTAGTCTTCATGGACAACAGGATTTAGACTCTAATTTCAAATTAAGATTATGTGTAGTTTAAAACTAAGAAAAATCTAATGCAGAATAAGTTAGGTCAGACATGGAAAAACTGGAGTTCTCAGAGCATGAAGTTTTGCCAAAATTTCGTATTGAAAATTGCTCTTTATTTAGGCCGTSTCAATTCTTGATATTAATATTAAATGAACTTCTAGCAAATCTGTCGTGTTCAGTTCCAAATGATCTTTATCGAGGCACATATGACAAAATATTTAGAAATATTTAAAGAGAAGTATCCGCACTTTATCGCGTTTACCACGTGGTAAAACTAAACTTTGGCACGAGCAAGCACCGACACACTATCTTTTGAAATATATAGTAACACCACGTACCCACTGTGATGAAGACTGTTTATAGTCGAAGAGTTTGAACATAAAGTAAATAAAGTCAGAGTTAATATTAACTCTGATAAAGTCAAATACGAAAGTACATCTTCAATTTAAAAGTGAAACCTAAACTAAAAGTGTCTGAAGTGTTTAATGTCATTTTTTAATGGCACTCATTCCGTAATAAATTTGCAATGCAAACCCGGTATCAAACATAAGGTTCCAACTGATGTGATGTTAAGCAGATAAAACTAGCTCAGTTAGGCCCCGTCCACACTATGCCGGATTAATTTGAATCCGAATTTTTATTYATTCGGTTAGCCTACCGTCCACACTAGTCCGGACGAATCCGGAACAATTCTTCACCGAAAACGAATTTTTTCGAATACGGTCCGGAGTGGAACAATTTGAAAACGCCGGCTAACCGCATTAGTGTGGACGGAGAACATTTCGCACCCGAAATTTTTCGAATACGATGAAGTCATGATTGTCATGGGAACATGGCGGGAARGCTTAAAATTCACCGCTGGCTCAATATCAGCTTCGATGCACATGCTGAGCAATGAAGCGTTTTTGCCGCCTCTGATCGGACTAGTGTGGACGCGAAACATTTTATCCGTTTTCATGTTTGGAATGAAAGTTGCGGATTCAAATTTATCCGGCATAGTGTGGGTGGGGCCTATTAGTCTTTTATTTTTTCACTCAATTAATGTAGATGTGCAAAGTCTAGCAGCAGGTTGTATCGGACTTCAGACAGCGCGTTTCAGGGAACAGATTCTTTCTATATTAATTCAGACAGAACTCGAAATACAAGAACCGGATATCGTTTTTAAGTATACAGAAGTGACTTCTAAATCGGTTTTAAGTACAAAAACAGCGCAAAAATAATACACACTGTGTACTGTAATCACCACACATGCTTTGAACGCATCATTCGATAGTTTCAGCCGCGTCGTGAAAGCAATTAATGATCTGTTTTTAATAAATAACCTAGGTAAGAATAACAGCATTCGTAAGAATTCTCATGTGTCCAAAACACTAGATGGTTGCTTGGAGATACGGATTTTAACTTCTCGTGTTGAATATCTCTCTGCTTGCTCGTGAGATATCACCTAACACTCTAAGATCAAATCCGTATCTCCGCGCAGCCATGTAATTTTCTCTATTTATTAGTATGTTAGGTGATTTTTACTCTCTTTCTTTAGACTTTCCTCAGTCTGTCTCAACCTTCTTTTTTTCTTTCTTTTTTTCTTTTTTCTTTTTTCAATATGTAATCTTCTTAGTCAGTTTAATTTTTAAATCCAACCCGCAGGCATTTGTTTCACCTCTCTTTGTCATATATTGACATGCAAAATTACGTCAAATATTCATAAATTTTCTTTCCTTTCGACGCCTCTATTTCTTAGTTTTTCTGCAGCATATGGAGAAGGTAAATTTGTTAATCAGCTGACTCAAGTTTCTGGCGCATGCATGTCACGGCATAGCCRCCATTTTGGTTGACAATTTTGAATCACATGTAGTTGCACCCCAAGAATTAACTTTTATAGTTAGCTCAACACACTCAGTTTCTTAAACGCTATCCTAAATCTCTTTCAAAATCATTTTTGCTTAAGATGAGGTTTCAGTAATCCGATTAAAGCTTGAAACACCAGAGCATTGACTTATTAAATCCGTTTTTTTCCCGCCAGAGCGTTGATCATGACTAGTGATTGATATCTGACGGCCTGTATTAAAAAGAAACATTGTCCAATTCATTTTACAAATTGTCAAAACCACAAGCATTAGACAGAGGATTTAAAGATATTAAGTAACCTGTTGAGGCGAAATAATTATCATTTAAGAAGCCAACCATGCTTCAGCTCCTGTATTACAAATGCTCAATTATTCATGAGGAATCCTGGGACGTTTTCTTTGCCGGCTAATGAATTTACCATTTCTGTGGCTTTTTGCAACGAGGAAAACGATCTTCGGGTTCAAAATTTACAGTCCAAAATGTTGGAGAACTAAAATGAATGTTAACCACATCTTGGAGTGATTACCGTAAGTTTCGGATTTTCGCTGTAAAATTTGTATTTTATATATATAAATACAAGGAACTGAGCTCTCTAAATTTTTTTTCCCTTCGTTAGTTTAACCAAATAGGCATTCTCTAAGTGGTTAACCGCTTCAATTCATGAAAAACAGTTTATGCTTTAATTATTTTAATACTCTACTTCATAATGACGTCCTTCATAGTGCAAATAAGATAGGACGCTAGGTAGAAATCCTGGAAGTTTATTCAGCCTTTTATTTTTTACAGGGCTAATTCAACTGCAGAATGAAATCCTCATAAATCAAGAACTTTAAGATAGAAGATGGAACTGCAACGCATTTGAGTTGAACATGTTTTTTAATTGAAGAGTTGCAAAGATGACTGAGTCGACGTTTAATAAACTTGGAGGAAGAGCTGCTTTACTGCTAATGCTTTCAATATATATAACAAAAGGGTAAGTGCAATACTTATATTAATCCAATAATTTCATTCAAAAAAGTAATATTCTCGATTTTAATTAATCGGAACCCAAAAATGAGAGTGAAAAAARAGAAGAAAAAAGGAGATACCGAAGTTTGAAATCAGTGCAAAAAGAAGGAAAACGTATTATAAAAAGTTATCTATTCCGGTTTTTATCGTTTCCAAACGGCTTTCCTGGAACACTCAAAAGTCCTCATATTCAATCCTTGTTACGCCGTAAAAATTCGGCTATTTTTGGTCTACCAAATGTTATGAAAACAAAAACTACGGGAACTTTTTTGAAGATGTGTTTTAAATATTCATTGAAGAAAGCAGCCAAAACTACCAGAAATTTAAAATGGCCGCCTTCGTCTTCCTTTCTTTCTCCTTAGCCATATTTCATAGTCTTATGACTTGGCTCAGTGATTTTGGCTTACGAGATGTTTCGTTCACCTAGTAGGACAATTCGAAAGGTGTCATTTTTATCTTTGATAAACAAGGAACATTAATTAAATCAATTTTTTTTGCATGGTTTTACACAAATTTGCATACTTCCGTTGACAAGAATTTTATAGTTTTTACGACACACATATATCAGTCAAATGGAACTCTTGACACGCATCAAAAATGATAGGATTTATAATGCAGTTTTTTAGTTTTAAAAAATCTGTCGAAAAATAGCTGCATCTTAATGGTAATGGTATCGCTGTATTAAAAAAAGACATATCAAATTCCAATTATATGTGAGTTTAATCTAAACTATGCATCTAGTCCAGTTAAAGTTAGTTTTGATGCGAAAACGCCATACGGTTTCAATCGTATACTTATTCTAATTACTGTCGTTTGTCTTAAAACATAGGATTGGAAAACAGGTATTTTATTTAACCCCCTCTATGATATCCACATTTTGGCTAGCGGGATATCAGTTGTTTTACCAAAACGATAGTTATCGATAGTTATTATTCGATTTATTATAAATATCTTCAAGAAACCATTCATAATCATTCCCTATGGCAGAATGACGAAACGCATCTTTCACTCCGACGAAGGACTAAAATAGTACGCACTGCATAATATTTAGTAGTAAACTCTAAATCCATGGTTTTCTTTTGTATTTTATCAGCTAGTACTAGCTAAATAGTCATTTTTATTTCAAGAGTTAAATAAAACCACTCTATATACACAGAATCGAAATATGGCGATCCATATTGTTCTGTACCCTGACTAGCGACTGACTATCCTCTCATACATGTGAAAAACGATTTTATGTTTCYTACCGTGAACATGATGCTAGTTAGGCGCTAGTCAGTGCAGAACAATAGTTATTCAAATGAGTCRTCATATATCGATTCGGTGTTTTCAACACACCAACGCAGTCCCAAATGGTTCCCGCTATCCATTATTAACTAAAAAACTTTTTGGTTTAATTAGTCAACATCAATTTTGATTTAATTTTGACCGATCACTAAAGTTTAATTCTTATACTTTTGTATCGTTTCAAACCATGCCCTCTTAGGCCCGATTCATACGTCGCGCTTTCATGTGCCGAGCCTAATATCCTATTTGAGTCGACACAATTACAATAGGATCGACGTTGATTCATACGCACCTAATGTGTTGAGCCAAATGCTCTGAGCATGAGTAAGCGGTAAAATCAGTCAGCGGAATTACGGTAAACTGAAACAATTCAAATCAAAACAAACATGGCGGACGATCAAAAAAGACTACTTTTTCTCCGTGCTATTCGACATGCAACTGGGCAAGAAGGCAAAATATCATGCAGTGTATGCTGTTACTTGTTAGCAGAAGAAGACATATAGCCAGTTTCGCTGTAATGCTGTTGCTTCTTTCCCTCAAGAAATATCGGGCGGTGCACATATCATCCGCCATCTTGGATCTCCCAAGACCGTATCGCGCATACTCACTACCAAATACCGCTGCTTTTTAGGTCCGGCCTCACCTAATTTTAATGTATTCATTTCATTCGGCACAACAGGAGCTCGACGTTTGAATCAGTGTCGAACTTTTGCCGTGCGGCTCGACTGGCGCGGTCGAGCTCAGTAACGTGTCGAACCTAATCCAGTCGTGCCGAACTTAATTGATTCATGCGTCGAACCTTTCATGTGCCAAATAGATACTATTAGGTTCGGCACATGCAAGCGCGACGTATGGATCGGGGCTTAAGTGCTAGAATATGCAATGTTTCGTGCTTTAAGGACGAATATCATTAATTTATCATTAAATATGCGATTAATTATTTCTTGGCCATTTCGTTTCCTAGGTCTAATTCTTGTGCACACTTAGGAGAAAATGGAAAAATAGAAAACGTCACAGAAATAATTCAGAATATCCTGTCAAAAACCAACCATAAACTCTGCAGACCGATCACTAATGGTAAGAGAAGAGTTTAAGTTCTAAATATCACGTGTTTTCCTGGCATGAGGAGCACGTGACTTGAAATGTTCTTCTCAAACTCATTAATAATATAAAATAACTTATCTAAATCTCGCGTACTGATTGGTTGGGAGCGCGTGCTTTATAAGAGAACACAGYACGCGCGCGCACTTTCAATTTCTTCATTAATGTAATTTGTATTTTACAAAAGAAATAAAAACACTGTGCTGTGCTTGATGTGCTGTGCTGTGCTGTGCTGTGCTGTGCTGTGCTGTGCTGTGCTGTGCTGTGCTGTGCTGTGCTGTGCTGTGTGCTGTGTGCTGTGTGCTGTGTGCTGTGTGCTGTGTGCTGTGTGCTGTGTACCAGATCATTCGGGAGGTGTCAAGAAGCACTCCGCTACGCGTCGTGCTTTTCCTAACACTTCTCTCGTGTTCTGCCAACCCCTGCGTGCTTTATAACTGTGCACACCACACGCGCGCATTTTCTCTTYCTTCAATTTATGAGGACAAAAGAAAAATACCACTAGGCGTGTAGAAGGTTGGGAAATGGGGTATTAATTAGCAAAAACTTTGGGCAAATTATGCTTTGAATTTCTTAAAGAATCATTGAATTGTTTGARAATTAATATCGAGCATCTAAAAGATTGTTTCATCCTCTATATCGACGCACCTCAAAGTTGAAAAATCTCGGCTCCGCCTGGGTAGGTGTATGTGCATGTACCATATATTGTTGGGGAAGCACGGGTGTAGAGGTGAGAGCGCTCCCCTCTCACCAAGCGCTCGCCTCTCACCAATGGGCCTTATTCACGCGGCAGCCATGTTGGATTGAACAATAGATTCCACCACGCGTAGCCTCATATTCAAGCGCTTGAGAATTAATTTATGCTGGGGAAACAAAGGTTTTTATTCTCAT